>VTPC01005511.1:35911-84384 GCA_011009095.1 Ignelater luminosus | reverse complement strand
CTTATTGAACCGCCCTCGTATTGCAGTGCAAAGAACTTTAATTACGGTGTAGTCCTCGTATTATTTATTTCGTCAGTTGATGTCGGACTTTCTTGTAGTCTAGTATTGGTTAGCACAATATTAAATATGTACAGTCTTTAAGAATGTCTTTAAATGTTTAGAACAGGAGGACATGAGCAAAACAAGCTCAATTTAGTGCTAATCTGCTAATACCAATAAAATTATTTTTAAAAGCAATATTAATTTATGAATTTTTCTGTACACAGCTGCGGTTTAATTATATAGAACAAACAACCTAACTTAACGATAAAAATTATCTCACCGTGGTTGTTCACTAGAATTTTAATTTTCAGTGTTATACGGTTTTATCGACCGCTGAAAAACTACCCTTTTTATAGCTTCGACACTCGGTGCTGTAAGTCGTAAAAGTTCCCAGCTGTCCAATCATAAGCAGTAGCCAATTGAATGAATATTCGTTTATAGTTCTAGCAGTAGGAGAAATATTTAAAAATTAATTTACCCTAACATTGTAATGCACACTACAAAGTAACAGTCAACTACTTCAACTGTTTGCATTCCCAAGCGGTCTTCCAATTAACATTTCAAAACGCTCAAGGATCTTTCAACTTTAGAAAAATTAAAATAAAGGTTGTGAACCGCAAAATTGAAATCTTTTTAAATACGATTTGCTGTTCAGGAATTTCAGTTTGCGTCACTACTTGTAATTTCAGGGTAGATATAGACAGTAGTTAAGTTTTAATCTACCCCAACCCAAAACAATTAGCCATGTAACCGGTTGGAATTATACGAGTTCTGGATTATTTTCTAAAACTACTTTTCGATTTAAAGTATAATTAATTTAAGATTTAACTTACTAATCCGAGCAATTGTAGCCTAAATGCACAATCATTTCTTAATTAATTAAACTTTTTGCGTGTTTAATTAAATAATTGACCGAGCTGTGGAATAACAAGCTGGGTTGAAAAGCGTTTCGCTTCAAATCTTTTCTTGATAATTGGTACGACCTACAGCTTGCTTATAATATATACTGAGTTTTTCAATTTTATAAATTCATTTTGCTGAAGTAGGCGCTAAATCAATTAATAAAATAAAAACAATGAAGGACATGCTGGATAACACTATTGTGTCAAAAGAGTGTCGCAAATAGCAAAGAATTTTCATAAACACTTAAAATCTTTCATGGAAATGAATTCTTACTGTGCTAGATTTTAATTTTAACTAGTTGTTACGAGAAAAACTGAGATTAGTGACCCATCGGTAGTGTAACCATATATAAAATCCATATGCCACCTGTAATGCTAGCCTTTATACAGTCTAAGACTGGTCGTGAGCTAAGAGAGCTTAGAACAAGCGATAAACGATAATAATAATAATACGGTAATTTTAGGGGTTTCGATATTGAGAGGGCACCAGTTGTAGTAGAATGTCGGTGACCCAATCTCGAATAGAAGACCCCATAGCTGATCTTCGTATCTAGGTCAGTAGGCGAGATGTTAGCTAGGGTCGAACCACAAGTTCGAATGATACTTAAATAAATAAATTGGAGATTGTACTGCAGTCTATGTAGATACTTACTTTTAAAATGTGAACTTAAGATAATAAATCCGTATGAGAATGTCGACGTCACTGGATTCCGGGATAGCTGATTCCAGTAATGCTTAATAAATACGCCCATAACCCAATATAAGATTGAAATAAATTAAGACATACCTTGGCATAATGCAGAAAAGAAAATATAAAAACAGGTTACAGCAGTCTAAGTCACACTGTTGGACAACATAAATAAATATCAATAAACAAATAAACAATTACACCAGATATAAACATATGCACAGTAAATTCGACCGGATGAAGCTTATTAATATTTACGGTTCAACAATCTAGTGCAATACAAGAGGCGCTGGTAAAATGAAAGCAAGGTAAGCATACATACCATGAATCGACCGCAAATATTAGAATAAAATTTATTGGTTACTTATGAAAGAAGAAAATATTTCTATCAATTAAACAATATTAACGGGCCTTTTACCACTGCGAAACGGTTCGTCAAGTTTTTCACTAGTATGAAAGGCTCTTCACAAATGTGAAGCGGCGATTAAATAATCTTTATGATGGATCACTTTTATCCAAGCGGTTGGTGACGTGACGATAATATGCAGATATATTTCGCAAATAATTGCGAATATAGATTGACAAATTGTATGAGTCAACGATGCTTCATCATCAAAGATTTAAAAAAAGGGTAAAGTAAAATATACAGAAAACCCAGTTGTTGGCACAAAATACACTGAACTCGCGGCACTGGTTCACACAAGATTTAATTTATAGTTACTACATAAATCTTTACAAGAATGCATGTTTTCCTCATACGTTAAGTAACAACATATCTTAATTGACTTTCAAAATATCTATACAGAGCGAGGCAGTACGAATCTCGTACAAAGTTGGATAAAAATATTAAGATATTATAAGATAAATAACGGTACGGTAGTTTCAAGAGTTTGTTGTGAAATTATTTGGCAATTTTCGGCTGCTGGCGACGATTTTCGAGGTACCATAAACACGCATCCGGAATATATTGTGGAAAAGTCTATCAATTGTTTAACAAAGACAGAATTTATTCGCGATATTTTAACTCAGGTATAACTTCACCTTAGCAGAAACTAGCCCAACATTTGACTATTTCTCGGTAGTTCGTGAAATTATTTCTATGTTCCAAACTTTTACAAGAGAAGAGACGAAAGACTCATGCTTCTGGTTCGATAGCGGTAGATAAACTCTCTTGAGTGCTGAAGCGAAAAAGGTAACTTCCAACCCCCAAGAAGGTAAAACTAACAGATAATTGGTTGATCAACATATTGGATGCTCGGACAACCAATAAAATAATGCAAGAAGGGTGTGATTTAACGAGAAATCTAAACGTTGCACTCGGCAATTATAGAAAATATAAATCTTGTCTATGCTAGCCAAGACGACAGATTTATAGGTTTAAGAGTAATAAAACCAAAAGATAAGAGAATAAAATTTTCTGAATTGCAAAAATTAGATCTGAAGAATATAAATTTAAAAGTAATTTTATTCTATATCAAGCCCTAATATATCTATAATTTAATATTAAGAAATCTTCTAGAGATATTTAACGTTCCCAAGCTATAAATTTAGGCAATGTCAAGGGGCATTAAACCAAGGGGCTTTTATGTTATAGAAAGACATTAAACTTACTAATTTCTAAAAAGGAATAACATATTTGCAAAAAAAAAGATAGAAAATAATAAAACAATATATCGTTATTTACAAGAATAAATAACTTATTAAGGAAAAGTTCGCTAATTACTGAATTTTCCTAACATAGTCCACAGTTGCTCGTTACCTTTCGGATTTTTCGGTTTCAAATTATTTAACTAATTAACCAACCTTACCAATTTACTATAATTAATCAAATTAGTCTAACTATGAAGAATTTTCCAACTATTAGTCATGATTTATGAATATCAGTATCATTTTGCTTCTCATCCACTTACACACTGGAATCATCGGTTCAGTCAGTACATCACGATGACAGCAAGAATCATTCATCCGTGTAGAGAAAAAGAAACGGATTGTCCGACGGTCACCGCTGGAAGGATCAAGGCAATTCTTGAAGCAAAAATAGAAATCGTGAACATGAATCGGTGTTGTACATTCTTGGTGGAAGCTCCTCATCTCCCTTCTACTAGATATCTTTCAGTAACGATTTCAAGTGATCAATGGCAAAACGCCTGTATGGGAAGTTCTTTTGTGTCAATCGAGTTCCCAGGAACTCAATAGGTCTATTTCTTATTAGGTCTGCACTAGCCACTTGCCGTTCCACCAACAAGTCGAACGGAAGTAAATAGAACAGTACTTCGACAGTATCACTAGAAATTGATAAATAATCTTTGGTGACTAATCTGCTGCATGGTCCTTGCATAAGCGGTAAGGAGAGAAAATTGGAAGCCTTCAAAGTACAGTAAATTGTGTATCAATCATTTCTTGGAGGAAGATTATACTACGACAGAAGGAAAGAAACTGCTGTTCCCAATGTTTTTAATTTTCCTAAACATTTACAAGCTACGGCATCGACACGAGAGGCTCCTAAACGACGCCTATATATCAATGAACTAGACCCATCAAGTCAACCCCTGGTATACTCAATACTCATACATAGCTTTACGGTATAATTTATTCTATTTCTGCAGAAAATACAGCAGGTAGATAGACAAACATCTCGCATCAAGAACATCAATGTGAACAATCATGATAAAATAGTTCTGTTACATAAATAACAAAATAAAGGTATTGCAGCAGAATATTCGATGAAGAAATAAGAAGATTGTTACCAACAAGGAACTGCATTAAAAAAGGGATATGGCAGTGAAAACTTAATTTCTGTAATGGAAAATTATTTTAGTGGTTTTTCCTTAGAAGTCCTTCTAAGGTGAATGCAAAATCTAGAAGATATAGTGGTTTAAGTAAAAAATTTGCCCAAACACCATACTTTTATTCTCCTAGGGCATATTGATTTGTAAGACAGTATTTCATTTACCAAACCCCACAACAGTTAGAAGTTGGCTATCAAGATTCAATAACAGTACAGGATTTTTTCTGAAGGTTTTGAATATCTAGACGCAGAAGTAATAAGATAAGCTTTATATTAAAGATTGTACCCTAATACTTGATATCATGAGCATTTGGAAATAAATAATTAGGAAAACGAATGAAGATAAATATAATGGATATTGTAATTATGGTGGAATAATTAAGTGATGATCAAACAGCAGCTTTAAGTGTCCAGTAGCATATTTGCTTACCAATAAAACGGATGCTCAGCTACAAGCTCAACTTGTAGACTGTTGCATAAGAAATTTATATGAAGTAGGCATTACTGTACGTTCTGTTACATGCGATGGAACCATAACAAATATAAATACTTTAAACTTTCTTGGCTGCTCTTTAAATTCAGATACAATAGTATCGTTCTTTAAACAACCTTTAGCTAGAAATAATGTATACTGCATTCTAGAAACGTGTCATATGCTGATATTAGCTGTAAACACATTTGCTGATAAAAACATGTCACCAGAAAAAGGGAAAATTGATTGGAATTTCATACAGAATTTACACGAAGTTCAAGAAAAGGAAAATATAAAATTGGCAAACTCTCTGTTTGCTGCTCATGTATTTTATAAAAATAAGGTAATAAACGTCAAACTTACAGCACAGATATTGTGTAATAGCGTAGCTGATGCATTATTTTATTTACCAAGTACACGGCAATAAAATTTCAGAAACGTTAAGGAACTATTGAATTTATTCAAATTATTAATAAAATCTTTGACATTTTAAATTTACGAAACCCATTTTGCAAGGGATTTAAAGCGCCGATAAGTCCTACTAGATTGTCATATTTTAATGACGTTTTTAGAAAAACAATTGCTTATTTAAAAGCAATAAAAATTGACAACATACTTATCTGCTTTATGTCATGCAAGAAAGACATTTGTTGTAAGCTTTATAGCTACAATTTAAAGTTTCCATAAAGAAAAGCCCCTGTTGTACTTTTTGACATACAAGTATTCTCAGGATCACCAGGAATTGTTTTTCAGTTGTATAAGATCTTGAGGATTTTGGAATAATAATCCTAACGTACTGCAATTTAAATGGTCTTTAAGACAGTTATTATTTAAAAATCAAGAATCAGAATATGAAAATGGGTATCACTGATGTGATTCGAACAGGCACTGTACAATATTTCTTTGCTCTTATGAATTCATTTGTACCCCAACATCCTGTTACTAAAGAATTTATTTCTGAAGATAAACATGAAATCCAAATCGTAAAAAAGTTGTTACTATTTATCTAAAATGCTGTTTACATTATTCTCTTAGAAGATTAACAGAAAAATTAATTGATAATCATGAAACACATCTTATGGGGAGTAGGTAAATAAAAAAAAGATGGTATATATGTAATACAAGCAGGTTGCATAAACAACTCTTTTCTTATAGTCCTTTCTATTCCAGACACGTAATACACATTTGTCGATTTGGAAATTTAAATTTTTATAATGAACTCTGGGGGTCTTTTACTTTGTAATGTTGTTTTCAAATTTTATTTCTAATTGAAATCCTTCCTTAATTTAGATTTGCTTATCAAACCCTTTTGCCGAAAACATTGTTCAATTCTATCTGCACAATATAAGTGTGTGTTTTTCAGAATCACGTTGACTAGGAACATTGTCCCAAGCCAAGCTTGTTTTAACATAAATTAATTTACGTTTAAATCTTTCACCGTACATAGAGGCCTATTGTGGTCATTTATAGTTCTTGTTAGAATCCAGCTTTTACTTTATTGTTTAGCACGTTTTCAGTTGTGCCTAGTCGAGCGTGGTGGAAAATTGAGTCATTAAAAGGGTTTTTGACTCCGAGGCAGAAAATGTTGCCCAAGAGTGTGTGTTGTGTTTTCCGTTTGAGGTAGTCATTAGATGAATTTATTGCGTATCATGAATTCACTTTGGTATTGTATTAAATCTTCTACCGCACTCTTGGAAATTGGTCTTTGAATCAATGCGGTTGATGCACCGGATCTAACAGAACTTGCGAGTACCAGAAAATAAATATTTCCCCCGTTATCGTATCGTAGATTAAGTTTTTATTAATTCAAAAACTTTATCTAAGTTATTAAGATCGTTAAGTGTGATCCCCCTGCTTTAAGTATATGAACTCACTAAATATTGGTGATTTTCGAAAGTACTAAACCCTCTCGTTTGTGGAAGATTGTTACTGAAGCTATCATTTTGCTTAGAAGACTCGTTCATGTTTAATTAGTGTTTCGTACGTAAATAGAGTACTTTTCATTGTGTGCGTTGCTTTCTAACGCATGTAAGGGTTAGTGACCATTTCGTACGCCGCCGGAGTCCTGTAGATCAAGGATAGATCAGATCGAAAACTTTGTAACTTTGTTTTTAGAGCTGACATTTAAGAGGTTTAGAATATATTACTGATCTCGTTGAAAATTGAACGTTACTCTTATATCTATATTTTTGATTTTGATACATTTCAAGATGATTTGTGAAATCTATTGTTTTTGCATGTATATTTTTGGTTTTTACACATAAATTGTAATTTGTTTTGATTAACCTAATGGTTTTTTATGTTTACATTTATTTTCTTATCATTTTTATTTTTAATCAAATAAATAAGAGTAAACTAAATTTAGCATTTTATTTGGGCATTGTTAGTAGCAACCTTTTTTTCAGGCAAAGGTCATACAAATGTGTGTTTAAAGAATAACATTAAGATAATGTAAACCATGTTTTGGACCAGTGCGCGGCGTATTGATTGAGCTGTCTTTTTCTGTTTTTTTAGGTAGAATCTGATGTAAGTTTTGCAGTGGAAATTAGTTGTGCACATTGCTGTGACTTTGTTTAAACAAAACTACTAAGATCGGGTTGGTGAGTTTGAAGAGAGTTTGAGTACAGGATGTCCACTACTGTCATAGCGTCTGCGATATATAGAGGGTGTTCCTGATGCGAAGTCATACTAGCAAACGTGTTAACCTTGACTTGCTTTCTGGCGCCCATTCCGATTGTGACATCTATAAGGAATCACTAAGGTCTTGTTGAGTTTCTATTTTAATTTAGGGTAAATTATCTGTGAACGGGCATAAGGTCACTTTTCTGGGTTTTGTCCGTGACAACTTACCATTAGTTGAATCTTGGGTGCAGAGATTTGTATCTTCTGTGGATAGGCTTGGTAATAACCGACACTCCAGTCGGATCTAAATTGAAGATATCTTTGGGTTAAAAACTTTTTTTGGCAAGAACTGCCTTGTAATTGTTGGAGAACTTAATTCTTCGTTTTGAAAGCTATAGTTCGGGGATGTTGATATTTTTTGGTTTAACTTTAGATGCCTATTTATAGAGTACATCAATTGGCTTTGATCACCTATCCTGGTTTCTCTTCATTCTCACTTCCTGATAATTCAATCTGTAGCATTTTGTTTGTTTCACTTTTATCTGTATTATTCCTATGTTGGAACAGAGATTCTGATACTTCCCTAGATGATTTTTCTTATGTTGTAAAACTCTACTGTACCTTTCGTGTTTCTAATCTTGGGCAGGATGTCTTTTGTTGCCTGGAAATCTGGTTCCTATCAATACTATTTTTCATGACCATGGATGACTTTTTATTTAGTCTTAGTGCCCAAATGGAATTCATTTAGATCAAATTCAGAAGACGCCAGTTTTGATTCTTACCGATTAAATGACAGATCAAAAAGTTTCACAAAAGAAAGAACAGCCACTTAGAGTTTCTGAAACCACACTTACCAAACTGGAGCCGAACACTTTTGCCACTTCTCCGTTATTTTAACTCATTCTATCTGTAGCACAATAAATATTTTTATTTCTTTAAAATATTCTCAGAGATCTAATACCGATCTAACAATACTTACTTTTGCTTAAAAACTGAATTCATTCAGTTGAGAAGGTTAAATAGTCGAAAATAGAAAAGAACAAAACGAAGTGTTTTTGTGCCCTGCCCTGAACATAGATGAATTTAGGCAGATAGTCAAGAACATGAGTTATATCATTTCGTAAACATCTTACTTAAAGTATTTTAGGTACTGGCTTATGAATGACTGTTGTCGCATTTCTAACCAGACGAATACTAGAACTCTAAATAGTACGACACATTTTTGCTGCCAGTATCAGCATTTTTAATTTTGTTTCTTTTAAAGGAAGGAAGTTTTTAGAAAAGCTTAAGCAAATAGTAGTAGTTATGCAGCATCTTGAGATACCTATTAGAAGTTTTCGTTTACCATATTAAATTATCTAGTCTGTCATAGCATCCTGTCGTGGCAACGACGGAGAGTGAACATATTTGAAAACTGTCTTTTTATTGACTGCTACTCCAATGTACACTGTGGTGAGATATTGTAGTTTGCACACTGGCTTGTCTTTAACCGAGGCGAGACCTTCCTATTAAAACAAATACTTAGTAATTGAGTTTTAGTTACTATTACACTAGCATAAGGTGCTAACTAAATTTTAGTTTCCTAATCGTGTTTTATAACTTAGTTAGTATCCTTCTGAGAACATTATTATTACTACGGTTGTAAATGTTTAAATACATGCGAGAAGAATAAAAGAAAAACCGAAATGATCCATTAAGAAAAGATGTTTGCGGTTTTTACGTACAAGAGAGTCCTTGTTAATTTTCTTTCTCCATAAGGAATAGTAATTTATCGACGCCCTAAGGTATACCCACCAAGTTCTTATCGTAGGAATTATCGTAGCCAAGCAGTAATGTCCCAACGGCATATCCTGATCGCAGCGGGACACATTTATAAAAATTTTATTGAACACCAAGCAATATGCTTTCGCATTTTTTCTTTATACAGTAAAGGTTTTCCATTTTAAATTTTACATTATTATTTATTATATTTTTAAATCTTATTCATCAAATTCTTTAATAAATCTAAATGCAAGTTTCATCATGGCAAAACAAAAAAAAAGTTAATATCTTCCAGTAGTCTGTCTGCTCCTAAATAATATATTGAGTGTTTTTTAATGAGTTTTGGAATTGACGTTAATAAAGATGAGACTGCCGTGTTTTATAGAACGGCAAACTCGTTTGCTAGCTCATGCGTTTCGCTGATGTCCTGAATTAAAAGGGATAAAAGTCGAAGTTATTTCCAAATTGATATCATAAATTACTCTGTAAAACAGAGGAACATAATGAAAAATACGCCTATTTTTGCATTCTATTTTATTGTGTTAATATTTTGTTATCTTAGAATGGAATTTTAAACAAATTCCTTAATGCCTTCATAAAAAGAAGATAGATTTTTCTTTTTTTTTGGGGTTGGTTGAAAGTTTATCAATCCAACTAGTATTAACTGTCACGAACCTTTTTTTTTCTGTAATGGTTAGCTAAAGGTGTACACGGTTATTTAGTAACCTTGGACTGCTGGAACTAAGGGAAAAACGATATTATTAAGTTTTTCTAAAATCAATTATATAAAGCCTTGTTTTAAGTTATGAGGTAGAAAAAAACTGATTGTTGTCTTTTAAGTAAAGGCTGGAATTTGTCTTGTGAAACAATTTTATTTTTTTTTCGTGATTTCTATACCTCAAAAAGCCTCTAATGTTCGTATTTTTAAATGGCAATTAATATTTTTCCCTTACGTTTTAGATTTTCAAGTAGATACAATTTAACGTTAAGTACACCCATTAATTTTCTAAATTGACGTTTTTATTTTTTCAACAATTTATTAGAGAATTCAACCTAAAAATCACATGAGTTACAGTAAATTTGCAGATCAGATCTACCGCTTTCTAGGATAGAAATGTTTCAATATCTTTTGCAATTGAATCTTCAAACAATATTGAAGCTGGTGACAGATTCTTGTCAATAATAATTAAAAAGTGCTACCCTGGATTTGGCCAACCGCTGCCTTATATGTCTAGATCTAGGGAAATTTTAAAAATTAGCTCAAGGTTGTAAGGCTGGTAAGCGCTTTAAGAGTCATCGTTAATGGGCTCCTGGCAAATATTATGTTTGATGTCAATATGTAGGTTCCACACGTATTGAATAATTCCCAGCACTGTACAATTAGCTATGTAGTTCTTCTAGTTCAGTTAATATGTAATTGAATAAATTAACTTCTTCTAATTTTCCTATTTTAATCGACTGTACACGTTCCATATTTCTCAATTAGTCCTTTACTTTGACCAACCAGCTTATCGATTTTTTTAGAAGTTGGTCACTTTCCTATAAGAAAATATGTCAAAATGCAAATCTGCATCATTTTGATTATATTACTGTTATATTCTTTTTATTAAAAAGATATTGTGGAAAACAAAATAATAATGAGCAGTACTATAAGTATAAATTAAATATTTTTTGTAGATAACTGCTGAGTAGTCCTTGAAGCATGCAAGAATGCTTTCTCATGGTGGTATCACGGATGAGCGGTGTAAAGCAATTAAATTATAATTGCAAAGTAATTACTCTTGCTGAACACAAATTTTCAGTTCCTGGATATCTGATTCCAAGAATTTTTAGAATTAGTAAACTCGAGGACACTGAAGATCTTCGTTTGCCAAATTTCGTGGATTTGCTTTTTGTGCTATATGTAGTGAGCTTGCCTAAGCAGAAGACAATGGCTCAATGACTGGTCTCTAGCATCTGCCTGAACTCTTCTTCTATTGCTATTCACTTGCCAGTCACTAAGAGTCGTAGTTTGTACCAGAGGATTTTTAGTTTCTAAATATATGATGCAGCACATTGTGAAACCCTCAGGGCCGACTCTCTACGATATTTATGTTCTTTTGGTGTTTCACGGTACTGTTCTCAAACCTTGCATGCACCCCTGTATTCGCATTTTCACTTTTGCAGTTTATTGTGAGTGTTGTACATTGTTTACTAACCTTTTATTTTTTATACCTAAACTTTACTCGAAGTTGCGAACGAAGTCTGTATCAATTACAGAATCTGTCCGCTATATTGCCCACGACAAAGATCTACGTGAACCTTCTGCAATCCCACATTTAGCATGATTGCCTTGTGCCCAAACACTTTAGAGTCATTTGATGCTTGAAGGTTAAGCGTGGAAGTTACAACGTCTAAACTGAGGCTGCTAAATTACTGAGTTCCTTTCTTGTTTTTCTGCAATATAGCTACAAGGGGTTATACAAAGTTTTGCTCTAGGGCTAATCTAAGACACCGAAAAGCGATGTGGCATTATGAGTCAACACATTAAAATCAATGTAAATATAAAACTTAAGCTGGGACATGCAAAATTAAAAGTGTCTAAAGACACACAAACATCCATGCAAAACAACACAGGAAACGCATACGAACCATGCATACGAAAAACGTTCACATTGTTCGCATAGCAAAGGTTTTTTAACCGAGGGCCAGCGGCACAGCATGGTTGTGTTGAGATGCCCAAAATTACCGCATAAAACACCCATGTATGATAGTGGAGCCATTCACTACATTCTCCACTATTCGCTTCTGGTCGTTCTTTGATAGATTTAAGAGGGCCGCAACCTGGTTGTTGATAGTGGCCCAGGTATATTAAATACGGTTTTCTGAGGCATCCGTCTTTTAGCCTCAGTCGAGGCTCCTTCTCCACCAACCACCCGTTCCTTGCGCCTATGTTCCGTAGTACACGACACACTTGGTCGTGTCGGCGGATGCGGTTATAGTGCTTTAGGGGACAGCCTTGAAACACGTGCGAGAGACTTTCAACACGATTGTAGCCGGCCCTGCACTTCCGCTTATGAGGCGGGTTAGAGGGAATTTCCTTGGTGGAAAGACGGTTACCGCGGAGCTGGACCGCGCTGATGTAGTCTCTTCACGACCAAAAGGTCGGGGGTCTATCTATCCATGCGCCTGAGACATTCGAGTAGTTACCTTGTCTCAGGCCGTTTCCGGAATATGAGCGGTCCAGACGCTCTCCTTATACCCTGGCCCTTCTGGTATTCGTGGTATCAAAATTTTGTCAAGCATTTTCTGTACATTTGGAAGAGCCAATATCACAACAGTCGTCAAGTCAGCGTTTAAGGCGGCTTTCGTGACCTTGTTGTATAATATGGCCGGTATTGTCTTCAAGAACGATAAAACCTCTAGCCCACCCTGACGCATGGGTGCGTGGATAAAAGCGTCAGAGCAGGTCTTATTTGGGTGCTTGGACTGTCTGACATGGATCCTAACTAGTCTGTCTGTGCTTTTCAGAATTTTCTTGGTGACCCGCGCGTTGGTCAGACACGCTTATACCTTAGAGAGGAAGCAAGTCTTAAGCATAGCGAGTTTCTGTCAAGGCTTTAGAGGCGCAGTTGCTATAAGACGAAGTTACATCTGTACAGTAATAAAAGAACTCATCTGGGCCGAGTTGTTTAAGCAGCTTGCCGTCGACGTAGATTCGGCTAGTAGTCGCCGCAAAGAGTACCTTCTTTCCGGGGACTGTTCAAACCGCTAGAGCTACACTCTTCTGCGGATTCAGATCTAGCCCCTTCATGGTAGTATCAGCACATTTGGAATTGGCTGAAATCGGGTGTTCTAGCTCGTGAGCGGTTTTTGCGCTTGCGCCACTTGCTCTAGCGTAACATCTTTTTACAAGAAGAAAATCTGCTTCACATTTAGCGACATCTGCCACAGGAATACCACTTTTAAGTGTTTTAGTTTTGGGACTTTTCGAAAAGCGTAGTTGTATTTCTAATTGTTTCTTTTAGCTTAGATAGAACAGTTAGCAAGTGGTTGGATTTAATTTGCTTGTGTATGATTCTCAGACACTCCACTATTCCAAATCATTATTCCGCGCGGTTTGGCCAAAAAAACGAGCGAAATTATTGCTGCCGTAATTGACATTAAAGAGGGCATAGATGCTATGGTTATAGAAGTGGTGGGCGTTGTAGCATCCGGTAGAGACAGACGTAGTTCCAATTTCACAATTTTGCAACACTTTTTGCAATTCAATACTTGGTTCACTGTTAGTGGAAGAATAAATAGGTTTGAACTTTATGGGTGCATCTTTTAATCGTTGCAGTAACATATCTAGTTTTTCCTTGCACTCAAAAATCTATCGAATTCATTCATGAAGAATTTAAATAACATAGGAGATTAATTAAAGCTAATTTTAATTCGTCATTCAATTCGAGTTACAAAATTGAATTTTACAGTTAGAGCAAGATTGTATTAGGGCCTCTAAAAATGACTTCTTAGACAGCATGCAGTCATGGAGTAGAACTAAGAATTGGTTTTTGATTCTTTTTCTATCTATCGATATTAGAGCAAAGACTGTGCAGAATTAAGTTCTTTACAGACACGGTTTCATACATAAAAGTAACAATATGTTGACGTTAATGTTGGCAACCCTCCCATTCCAATTGCTTATTGACAGATGTCTGGTGTCATATTTAGTTTTATGTTTCTCGAGTTGATATAAGTACCATCCAAGCTAGAATATACTTTGCTTCTGAAGTAGATATCATAATTTTGCCAGTTCTAAAAAACAGGAAGCATGAGACAACACTGAGAAAGGAGAAACGAAAGGTACATCGTTAACTGTTTAACGCGTAGCCTATTAGAACATGCAAGAGACGTATCGAACCTTTTTTGTAAAAATTGTGAATTTATTCTGAACAAGTTTCTTCGATTGTATCTCTTCCCTATGCATTTAAAAAATCTCAGCTATGCCGGCACGTTTAATTTCAATCAGGAAACTTCAAATTTCAATGTTACACTTATTAGACTTTCCATAGCTAAGACGTTATTGTAGGTCTTAGCTATAGGTATGCTTATGAAATACATGTTTATCGCTTCGTAACACTAGAACATGTTTAGTTTGTTGCTTAATTGGAACATAATTTGTAGTCATTTCCTTACAAAGTATTGCAAACTTTATTGATAGTTCTGTATAATTTATGATTTTCAATAGCAACTAATTAAGTAGATTGTATATTGATTACATCTGAAAACAATGCCAGTGAAAATTTTAATAAAATCATGCAAAAGCTTCACGTGATTACTTTAATATAGGTTGTGTTGTAGCAATTTCAATTGATTTGAAACACAATACAAACAGTCAACCTAACAATATATAGGCAACCATGATTACTAATTATGTTTATGTAAACAAATTTTGCTCCAAAGTCATTTACATATTCATAATAATATACACACAAGGACTAGAGAGAAACTCTGTGTGATTATAACTTCCTGTATGGCACCAGCTTCTAAACCAAACGTAAGGAACCGACATTAAGCTTATCTTGCTCATAACATATAATGTTAAATGTTATTTTTAATAGAAGAAGCTACCGTTTTGTACATGGTGTAGAAAGAGGATTAAAATGATTAAATTTAAAGTTGTAACTGCTTGCTGATTAAAATAACTTAATTCTATTATCATATTTTTAATCTGGAAAAGTTAACAGAAAGCAAAAGCATAAAATACTATTAAAGAATATTAACTTTTGACATTTTTACTGAAAACGTGCCTTTCCTTTCTGTTGTAGTAGTAATACATCATTTCCAAGTCAAATCAAATTATAATATAAATCTTTACAGCAGCTTTAAATTCAAATGTCAAATGTTTTCCGTTAAAAGTTCACGAATAACAACGGAAATGCATTGAAGTGAAATGTGAAATACTGAAAAGGCGTCGTTCTATTACATTTAGTTAAGTGTTACGTCAACTCACTAGTCGCGTTTGTTTGTTAGAGAAATTCTGTGTAAACATAGTTATTTTGAATGCCCTGAGGATTCGATGTACTGAGGTATATACAACGGGTATTTACGTTCGATAAACTTCGAATATGACAATAATATTAGCGAGAAATAATATTTTAGGTAGCAAGTTATTCACTATAAATAATAACATTATCTAAGTATTTAAATGTTGAGGGTGTTTGGATGTTATGTTAGGCCGTGAGTTTCGAAATGACAAAAACTAAATTGGTTATGTCAATAATATTCATTGTTTAATAACAATTTTTTGTCTTCTTTTCTATATACTGGGTGTTTTTGAAATTGCTACACATTATTTTAATATGTGAAATAAGCTTGAGACTTTAAAGATGACGGTTTATTACCTTCCAATGTCAGAAACAACGTTTGTTTTATAAATAAGACAGCTTCTGAATTATATAAAAGTATCTTGATTTGATAATACATAAACTATTGTTTTGTTAGATAGTTATCGTCAGGGCTGGCTTTAGAATCTAATGCGGCTTGAGACCAACTCAGATTGTTGCACTCTCTCATTGCGTACGAGACAAATCTGTTCGTTTATACTACTCTGAACAAAGCTAATGGAGGGTAAAGCCAGACTATAGGACACCGCAGGTGGCCCAACCCGCTTTCGTATTTACTTTTCTTAAAAAGGTTAATGAAGAGCGAAGACTAATCTTTCATAAATTAAATCAAAGTTAATGAAGATCGTAAGCATATCCTTTCTGAAAGAGAGTTAATAGAACAAATTACTAATCGTAAAATTGGAAATTGTAAAAAAAAAGTTTCTATTGGTAGACGTTGAAAGGCCCATTTTAAGAGAGGTTATATAAACACGCTTATCTATTGCACCAGAGGCAGTCGTCTCACTAACATAACGTCTCACGCCAGCACTGGTTGTGGTGATTTAAAGATGTGATTGGTTTACCACATTAAATAACTTTGAGATTAATCGTTATTTAGAAAACCAGTTAAAAGTAAAGTACAAGTCACTAAAACAAAAGTGGCCGGTGAGTATGTCTTGCGCATTGGAATAAGAGTGATTCGTGGTACGGACCGCACCTGCTCCCCCGATTGTACTTCAGCAGAAAACGTTAGCGATCCTTAACTGCCATGACGTTGATTCTCTTCTTCAACTGCGCAGCTCAGCGGCCATTTTTATTTGGTTGACTTGTACAATATTTATTTTAAAGTAACATGAGGTTTATTCTAACGGACCGCCTATTGCTTTGTGGCTTCTTCAAAAATTGTTTATTGCCTATTCTAGGATTCTAGAAAGCAGGCAAGAACAGTCTGAGGCCAAGTTCGCTTTACAATGAATTAGTTCATGCGTAAATTTTCAATTGTACATTAGAATGTGTTGCGTTTGCGTGTGGCTTCGGTGTAAATGCGACTTCTATTTTTCTTTGAGCGCGTCTTAAGTTGCGGTCTTAGTCTCAGCGCGTCGGACGCAAATTTAAGTGCGTGGAAATCAGTTACTAGAGATATCTCAACCAGACAGAGTGAAAAGTCATCTTCGTGTGCCCGCAAAAGGGGTGCTGTTCTAATTAATTCGCACCGCAAACTCATCTTTGTGTTATATCGAACACTTTTTTCGCATGAAAATTCATCGGAAGTTGGTTCTGTGAATTTAATTTACGCTTGTTCTTAGCGGACTTAAATAAGAATTTTGTGAGTGCTGAGGAACATTCCTTACAAATATCGTACAGCAGGTTGATTTTGGATATTAACCGCACCTAGCCTAGCGATGCGCCGGGACCGTAATTATTGCAAAGAATCTCCCTGGTTTTTGTGCTGTATAATGATCGAATTTGTATCGACATTCTGGGGCACCGACGTCTTTGTCAGTGAACAAACTTCAGAAATTTGTAATGGTCTGGTATTGCTGAGAACTGCAGCCTCAGAGTCTCATTAAGGTAGTAGTAATGGCTTATTACCGGCAATACATTTCATGCGTAAAAACCAATAAATGATTGATACTGTTTTATTAATTCCCGATTTTTTCTTATATACAAAATTGACATGCTGACATTAATAACAAATTACAAACTAGGTAACACAGAAATATATATAATTCAAGATTAAACAGTCAGTAAAACAAATATCGTCTTTCTCTTTCGTTTTAAACACTTATTTGGTAACAATAGACTCTGATTAACTTCGTAGAATTAAATGGTGTTGTGTCTTCGATGCTTTAATACTTGAACAGTGTTCCGCGTACAATTAGAACTTTTTTCTTTGTGCGTGCTGCTGTCAAAATACGTGAAGGATTAGTGATCTCCCAATAAGCCGTTGAAATTTTGTAAATCATGAAGATATAGCACTTCGTCCAAGCCTTGGTAACGTCTTTTATTTAACTGGACAATATTCAGCTGTCATCTATCACGATAAGGTACCGGTAGATCGATGAGCTTATTTGTTATTTATTTGGTTTGTGTGACGTAATCAAATTATTTTGTCAATAAATCTAGTAGGCAGTTATTGTAAAAATGGGTATTCAAGGTTAATGAACTTAGATTTATAATAATATTTATTTTTTTAAACTGAAGTTTTACCTGGACCAGATAGGAAACTATAATTTTGTTATAATTGTTACTGAATTTAACCTTCAAACTTATACTTTAGACCTTAATGCATAATTGTGAGTGAATTTGCGAAATCTAGTGGTTTCATACTCATATGTTTATTTTGTTTTTTATATATTTGTTTATTAAATAAACCAGAGTACACATAATTTTATTGTATTTTATTTGTGTAATGTTTAACAGGTATTCTTTTAGATAAAGTATATACAGTGTGTTTATGTAATAACAAATACAGTGTGTTTAAACATTAACTTATACCGGTAACAAATGCAAACCAGGCATTGGATTAATGCTCCGCCTGTGGTTTAAGTCGCCTTTGCTTTTAATTTATTACAGTTTTAGAGTATGTATAGCACGGCTGGGAGTGATCACGGATTCTGATCACGTGATGTCAGTCATATAGTGCAAATTAGTTGTGACACTTTGCTGTAACTTTGTTCAAGTAGGAGTATCGAATTTAATTAAGTGTAATCTCTCTTTCGGGTACGATTTGGAGAGAGTTTGAGCATATAGTATCCACTACTATAGCGTTTTCGATATATACAGGGTGTTTGTTGGTGAGAAGCCACATCAGCAAACGTGTCAATCTGTCGACGTCTGGCTTCTGGTGCCCAAATTGAATTCTGATATCTTCAGGCATTAACTGAGTTTTCTTTATTGAGTTTCTAAGCTAATTCTAGGATAAGTTATTTGTGAATCCATTCCATCTCTGGCTTAAATCTGCAGGGGCATAAGGCCTCTTTTCTGGATTTTGTTTGTAACAAATGTTTAATCGTGTGAACTTGAAAGTAAAGTGTACCTGATACTAATGAACTTATATATCCCAAAATACTAAACTTTTAGAGCAAAAATGAATGTTACTTTCTGATTAAAGACGTATTTTAGGTACGGTAGCAAGTTACAAGCTTGCTCAAGAGGACTCGCAGCAGGCGGATATCTAAGCTTACACCTAGGTTTCTAGTGTAATTGTAAACGATTTATTTTAAGAGTTTGAATACGTCTGTGTGGCCTACTTTGACAAGCTATCTCATGTCTTGTATTTATTAAAGAAATCTTTAAAAAGGTTTTGGTCTAGCTAGAGTATCCTCCGACGCAGTATACTTTTGTTTTTAAGTAGTATTGTTACGTGTGACAAAAAAAACTAAAAGTAAATACTAGAACAATATTTTACGACGGAACGACTGAAATATGCTTTGGTCAAAATTGAGCCCTAGAGCTTAACCATAATACAACAGCATTTAGACTAGTTGTTTCTTAAAAAAGCCATTCTTACGCAGTTGTAGAGCTCTCTGCAGTTGCTCCAAAGTCACAGGATTTTGTTGAAACTGACTTTATGCCGCAACGCTCGATTCAGTCCTGCAATGATGCCAATTTGGGCGAAAGGAGGCCAAAGATGCTCACTATAGAAGTGCAAAGTACACTATAAAAAAATTTTAAGGTTGGATTCTAGAATCATGACTATCATGATTTTTAAGTTTGCAATGAAGCATTTATTGATATTGATGATAAGTTTTTGAATTTCGAAATAAAACATGTTTTCAGTAGAAGTATCTTTCCTATGATGGAACTCTTGCTTGTCTTAAATACACCACTTGAATGTACTGTGAAATAAGACAAAAAAATCAGAAAATAGGGAAAAGGCTAAAATGCGAATCAAACAATTACACAACGAATTTTAGGAGAAACAACAGAATAACGCGTATACTTAAATTAGTAAACGTTAGAGCTGTCAATAGTTGTAGTTAGTAGTGTTATGTGGTACAAAATATTGGCAACTGTGACTATTGAGTGGATGATTTTGCAATTTCCTCAGCTCATCTTTCCTTACTAGGCTTTAGTTTACTGAATTGTTAGAAGTAGTCAGCTTGGGTTGCAGATTTAATTCTGATTCAGTGATGATTAAGATTCTATCATCAATTGGTCAATGCATTTACAGATCTACACGTATTTCATAATTTTTATATTTGTCTCTAGGGTATTGCAAAAAACATTCCTTGAGCTCTTGAAGAAGGGCCATTAAACGTAAGGTATACTAAGAATATTCTAGCGTCGTGTTTTATTCTTTGAGGTAAAAATATATAAAAAAAGCGATCTTGGTTCACATTATTCTAGCAACGTTAAAAGTACGTTTGATATCTGTGTATTAAGCAGATTATCCACTACAATTTCTTAGAAAAACTCTAACAAATTTCATTTTGAAGTTTTTGTCTGCTACAAGCTGAATACACTACATGCCATAAATTTAAAAATAAAAACAATTTTGCTGTAGAAATTGATGTTATTGCTCTCCTGTTAATATCAATCATTGGTCTTACCAATCCGTCGTTTATTTCTTTGCGTAGGTTGTTGTACGGATATATAAAAAAAGAAATAAAAAACCTTATGGGCTTTCCTCTTGAGAATGAACCGCAAAAGTTTTGTAAGCTATAACTCTATTTTTATGAACGTTTATAATCCACGTCACGACAAGCTTTTGTACAAACGTGAAATGGAACACCTTCTATTAGTTTATTTCATAAAAAAATCAACACTTTGCTCTGTGTGAGCGCCGGTACCTACCTGTACTTCATGAATGGAATTTTAAATTTTTGCTGCTTCAGTTTTCAGGATCAACTATTTGTCTTGAATGTTATTTATTTCGGGATATCATAACTAACATTGAATTACTAAGAAAACCCGTACCAAAGCGTACGAGTAGATTTTTTGCTGAATATAAAATTAAGTGAAACGCAGACTTTGGGAATAAATAATTCGCGTTTTATACATGCGGGTATTTGTTAAACTTATTTTTGTGTAATAAAATTCTTTATTTTTGTCGTTCTTGGAAATGTGCATAAGTACATGTTTTTCAAATAATAAAGTGCACCTTCTTGTTTGCATAATGTTATATCACGTCTCTTGATTTTGTTAAATGGTTTCAGACAGAAATGTTCAAAGAATAGCTAATAAAATATAAAATAAATATATGAATGGGAGTGCAGAACTGCATTGATTTTGGAGTTACATGAGCTAATTATTATCTTTTATACCTGTAAGTTGTTGTGTGGTTTATCTCACTTGATGAATTTCTAAGCAATTTTAGGCTTACCATTTGTCTTGTTTGTCATTCTCCATTCTCCAGCCTCCTAAAAAACAATCACAGAAGTTTAACAATCCTCTCCGACAGGTGCTCTTAAAAGTCCAACATTAACGTGAACAGCAGAACTTTTTTGAAGAATCTTTTACTTACATACCTTTTGAATGACAAAAAATGTTTTTCAACTGATAGACCGTCATTGCATTCCTTCATTGAAAACTTTTAACTGTCCGTATTCTCTTGCATTTCGACAGCGTAATCAAGAGCAACTTGTCTTGTCAAGGGTATATTACCTTAAAATTGGGTGATGTTTCGCAAGTCTCCATCGTGTCCTTAATTCCCTGTTTTCTATTGACTCAAGACTCTCTCAAGTTTGAAAGCCTTCCTGCTTAAGTACTACAATATGCCAATGATAGTTATTATACACCCCGGTCAAAGTCTTGGTTCGGACAATGAAGAATGAAACCTAACTCTACAAAAACTCAAATAATCTATTAATACCATAAAATCTTTTCACAATTAAACACTTAAATCCTGCCTCTCTAAATGAAGTAATTGCGGTTTGTTCTTAAGATTCTACAATGACTGTTTTGACTGCCACACCTACACTTTTCTCCATACCTACAACATCTTTAATCAATTTCAGGTTGATCTGTTTTGCCACGAAGAGCGATCGCGCGCAAAGAAAGAAAGCCATTTTTAGTAGCATGCTCGTTTTGGGCCAATCATTCTTTGGCGGGTGTTTGACATGCTTCAGTAACGCAAAATCTAAATTCCAATGTAGCGTAAAAAGAGAAATCAAGTAAAATACAGTAGTACCAAAAGGAAAAACTTGCAGAGCCCAGATGAAGCATCTCCCATCAACCTTTCTATAAAACATATAGAATTTGGCTACAGATCGCCTTAGAATCTACTCTATTGAAATATACCTCTTCAGCCACGGAAGAGATAATTGATAATTCGGGATTAAGAACGCAGCTCAATATCTGCGGAATATGATATGAAGACGGGGAAGTACTCGATGTCTAGCTTGGTCGATTTGGTCGTCAAGGAAACAGTAAAGCTGCCTTATTGTCAAACCCATCCCCAATCTTCTGTCGGTTTTATTGCTTTGGGCGCGAAAGTAAAAACATGCAGTACGCACACTCTTTATTAGTACTCTGTTGGTTTACTACCCTTTTTATCGGCTATGATTCCTAAGTCCATGCTAGAGTTCGGCGTGTGACATTAATTAGAGCGAGTCTCTCTGTATCACGTAGTGACCTATGTAGATGAGCAAGAAAACGAAATAATCATGTCAATAGGCCTGACGTGCAGCATATCGGGTTACGAGAGTGATTGGATCACTTAGTTTACTGTGGGTCACAAACCATAATAGGTCACGAATCACAACGGGTCACGAAAGGAGTTGGAAAGAGAGAGCGAGACGTGGTAGTTTTGAGTAAGAACATGTACATTAAGAAAGAGGAATTAACACGTAGTTACCTTTTTCTTATTCGTGTCAACCACAAAGATGATGTGACTTACTGAAATGCAATGCTCTTGGTAATCATGTCACCCATAATATTCCCATGACCTATTGTACGTGGTAATCTTGTTACCTATGACATGTAGGAGCCTCATGGTTAATGGAATTAAAAAATCTCATGACGCACGGGAATCACGATTTCATAAGCAACATGAGTGGATTCTAATTAAAAACTCTCCTAAGAAGGTTACGTGGACATGCATAAGCAAAAAATCACTTATGCGCACACTTATAGTCCATACACTTTCGTTCCAAATCCTAACCTTAACACGTGTATACAACCATAGCATGCAATTATATCTTTCACTACTACAAAATGTAATTTAAGTCAACGATACCATGACGTCGGAATGGTGCAATAGTGCGGCTCTAAAAAATTTTATTTTTTCTTTTTCTTTCTGTATCTCTAATGTCACTGTTGCTACTGGTTGCCTCGATTAGAGAAGAAAGAATTTACCACCAAGACCGTAAGCAGTGCTGAGATGATGTAAAGATCCGTAGTCATAGATGCCACCTCTGTTATCGCAAAACAACGAAGACGGCAGTATCGCAAGATGCAGTATCATTCTAGAGTTTCCTTCAAAATCAAACCAGGTTGAGAAAAATTAGAATTCTTTTAAATGAAATTAAATCAAAATCAAGAACAGTCACTGTCAGTATCAAGCACCAATGTTTCAAGAACTCTCTCAAACGTGCTTACCAGAAACTAATATCACTAGCGGATTGATTGTTTTTGGTACTATTTGCTTTTTATTACATACTGATACTAAATTGCAAAGGACACTGAGTGTTGAACATCTTCGGCATCTAGTGACGCAAAATTGAAAACTTTGAGAAATCAAATCTAAATCAGTTTAGAGAATCACACACGACTAAAACTTTGAAATAGTGATCTTTATCCCTTTTCTATTACTAATAACAATTATTATCTGAAAACTACTTGATTGTAAAAGCAATTTACTGTTTTGTCATCAATATCAGTTAGATTTTGCTCTGTTTAGACATCGGCATAAGCTTATTGCTTTGTCTGTTTATGTAACAAGTATTTCTTCAACATTTTTGCAGAATATAGAAGCTAGAATTCCTTTGTTGAGCACAGATATGAACCTCTGGGTAATATCATTATAATGCGAGCAATGAAGTTCAACCAAGTAGTCAAAGTACGCACCATTAACCTGCACTCAGTTTTGGACTATGTCCTAGTTCTAGGCAGTAGTGACGCTATTAGCCATCATGTAACTTATAGTAACAGTTACAGTCATTTTCAGTTTTTGATCTCCGTGATTGATATACGATACTATACTAATGTCAATACTTACCCTTTTTTTGCGTTGTTAATCTGGTTTGCTTTTAGTAAAGAAAATCTAATCTTTTACAAGGTCGCCAGGATATAGCGGTGCTTCAGGAGTTGCAGTTCGGGTGGCAAAAAATCCTGTAGGTGGCATCTGCGGTCTATCTATTTGAGCTCGACTTTGCTATTCTCTGCACTTTGTTTTCAGTTTATCTACGAATATCTTCTGAATCAAGAATACCATTACTACTCGGTTGCATCTTTTGAGATTCCTATTCTCACTTTAATTTGTGTACTGCTCAACATATCTAACTTTTGTATCAAACAAAAATCACTCCTGTTTTTTTGCGACTCGTTTTTGTACTGAGCCACAGTACCGTTGGTCTACTGAAGGTAAGAGAAAGATAAATCATTCTATTACAAAATTCTAAATTAACAAGATCGTGTAGTAAATTGCAGTAAGCTTTTTTATGTTTTAAAATCAGCGCTTGCTATATTTCTTCTTTAAATTTTACAAACAGCTTTATTCATCGCTAGATGGCGCAATATTTTTTTCTCGCTTTACTATTATTATTATTGTAGAAGCTTGCTTTTCTTTCATAAGAGAAATATGTGTTAACTATCTTCTTTCAATTATTGATTTTATTTTCAAATAATTATATTATTCTTATTGTAAACCTTTTAACAATATTTAGATACTAAAATTCTCAAAGTTTTGAACTTTGTGGAAACTCGTTATTCTATTGTATCAGTCCTTATTATGTAAACTATTTATATTATTTTCTTATAAAATTTGTTTTTCAAGAACAGCTAACAAAAACATTGCGAGATTACGGGATTGAAATTAATATTTTAATTAGGTTATGTAAATCCCGACGATTCTAGCAACGTTCTCGTTACACAACTAACAAGGCAAGAAATTTTCGTAAAAACATACTGAATTCTGTGTGGATATTTTCAGCTTAGAAAATTTATGAAAGTAATTTCTGTTTTATTATAGGTTATAAAAAGAAAACCTACTAAGTTCTTTGTCACACTCACGGAATTATCTCATTACCTTTTCGTTTTTTTGTAAGAAATATCTGAATCGTGAATAGTTATGCTTTGTATTATTCATAAGACATTTAGATATTTGCCATAAATGTTATTACACAAAACCATTAATGAAATTAAAAACTGAACTCCAACATTAAAGTTTTTCCATTTCTAATTGCTTTTTATGTTATTACAACTCATTATAGTTGAAACATATGTACCTGCTAAAATTCACACTTAAAAGGTCTTGTATTTCTAGGATTTACCCACTTTTCTGCTTGCGTTTTACAGGGTAATAAAAACATTTAAATGTAAGATTTATTAGGGACAAGCAAAGTAACTTTACTTCCTAACATTTATTTCTGCTTTTATACACCTTAACCATAAAAAGAGTCGGTTATAAAATTTCCCAGATAATATTTCTAATTTTATTGGCAGACAGCGGTTGTATACTATTATAACAGTTTAAATTATTACAGGCGGGGGTTTAATAACGTAAGGATTTATTAAGCGTCGTTATTAACGCAGAGATTTTGTGCTGACGTTACATCAGAGAATACAAAAGCTGGTGCTTCGTATCGATTAAACAGCTTTTGCTTAACCAAACGTACAGGTAAAACGATCCTCTTATTGAATTTTTCTCTTTTGTTTTTAATACACCTTTATAGATTAGCAGACGTAAGCAAAAACTATGCAACATAGATTATCTGTAGGGTATTTACGATAAAACATGGGTACTAGCTGTAACTTCTTTAACGTGCTCTCTGTCGTAGTAATCCTTCCATTGCTATCCTTTTCTTGCTGTTAAAAAGAGGCACTGAAAAATGTTATATGTTAATGTAATCCACTCTTGTTTTTCAAAATAGTTAAAATTGAAAACAACTTTTCTAGATTTGCATATCTCTTAAAGGAGATAAAGTTGAAAAAGTAGAAAAGCCAATATTAAGATAAAATCTTAACTTTCTTACAAATAATGCCACTTTGTTATTGTTATTATTTTTATAGTTCCAAAGCTATATCACAAACAAGTATGCTGATATGATGATATGCAAACAAGTCCTTCATACTTGATCTTTTCTTAATCTTCATTCAATATTTACAGCGACGCTAAATTTAAGTTCAATCTACACATTACCTAAAGTTACTCTGTGCTTATGTTTGTATGTCATGATTTTCATGGCAATAAACTATCAATGCAAATTTACTTGATAATAAAAAAATAATTGTATAAAATTCATTGATTCTTTAATAAACTGCGATGAATATTGTTTTAAATAAAATTGCTTTTTGTGAATTTAGACGTTAGAAACCTTGGACCATCAAATATAGCACCAGAGAAAACATATTGGATCAGATATTTGAATACAATTAGCCACCCCTAAGGGGAACAAAGGCAAATGAATCATTTAAAGATGTGTTTGTTCATTGATATTGCTAAGATTCATTTTTAAATAATATATTTGCTAGTGATATTATTTATTATCAATGCAGCACACCTTAAATGCCTTTAAAACATTTAACTAGCTTTTTTGTATTACTGTAAACAAACACAAATCTTATTAAAAAATTTTATTCGTATAAATAAGGGGTGATAGAAAACTAGACGTTCAAAAACCTCAAGTATAAATCGAATTTTCAAAAATAGCAAAAAGCTACTCTAAACGACAAGAACAAATTTAAGAGACCGAGACGTTTATAAAAATATTATTCACCTTAAGAAGTCAACAAATTAGGATACCAAATAAATTACAGAAGTCGTCTTACCAAATTCCGGAGTCGATGTTCTTTCTTTCAGCTGTATGAAAAAGGTCGGAGAAAAAGATTTAAGCTAAAAGAAAAACCTGTAACAAAACAACAACCGCTATGTAATAAACCACTTCTTAACTCGAAAGAAAAATATAAAGATCGCTCTGAAAATGCTCACAGTAAAAACTTAACTTTTGAGTGAATTAGCTTAAATTTAGTTAAAACGGATGCACATTTTTCGGTGATTTCTGCATGTAATTTTTACTTTTAAATTGATCCCATTGTTTTAATTAATTCACAAACGCTGTCCCTCCTTGGAGATTCCCAGAAGTCTGACCGACCCCGCTGGTTTCAAGTCCCTGGACCGCAGGGGTAGCGCCAGATACACTGTCGATGTCGAAACCCTCTTGTCCAGATTAATACCTTTCGAAAGCCAGTACCAACAATTTTTCTATTACCTGGAATAAGCTACAAGGATACCAAGACTATGAAAAAAAACTTTGACAAAAGCAATCCACTTACCCCCACTCGCTGAGGCTCGTTACAAAAAAAGCTTATTATAAAACCAACAATTCTAAGTCGCGGCAGCAGCAAGCAAAAAATTGTTAATAGTTTAATTTTTTCTCTTCTGTCTAGTTCATACAAGATATAAAGATATAGTTGTGGGGAACCTACAAAAGATCGAACCACTGGAAGTATGTCAACAAAGTATGAGAAACAATAAACAAAACATAAGAAAACACATGTATACAGTAGGGTAGGTAGGTAGGTAGAAAGAAATCAATAGTTGATTATATATAATACTAGAAGAAAGCAGCAGAGAACTAATAAATAATGTAAAACTGAAAAGAAGTTTAGAAACTTACAGGCCCACTTTCTGGTAGAAGCTAAAGTTAAATTAAGGGAAAAGAAGTACAAATACAGCCAGTAGTCAACAACAATGTACGAAGATTAGAGAAAAAATAAAAGGTAGAAACAAACTAAATGGTGGAACAAAAAATGGAAAAACTATTTAAACTAGAAACTTTGACATTTTATAATAAATACAAAAAGATGAGAAATAAAATGAAACATAAGCAAAATTATTTTATCAAAGCAGAAAACATGAAAATACTTTGGACGAAACTGGGAAGAAAATAGTGAGGTGCAAAAGAACAAATAAACTACATCAAGAACAAAGAAGCCACAATAATGAAACGATTATTTGAGAAACTTTTGCAGAATAGAAAAGCAAGTAAACGTTCAAGATATCGACGACAATAGACCAGATGCAAACGCGATAGATTTGGAAGCTCAGCCGACAATTGAGATGATTGAAAATGGCAAAGCGTTAGACCATGAGCTAATTTTAACCAAAATGATTAATCACCTATAGGTGAAGATGGAGTAGCAACATTACCTGATCTATTTAACAAAGCTTAGATCGAGAAGCGTATGCATGGTGGTTGGGAAATTGGATTTGTAGTATTTTCATATAAAAATAACTATTGCATAGACTGTAGAAACCACGGTGGTATAAAGTTCCTCAGTGTAATAGCCAAAGTATATAAAAGAATCTTAGAAGCAAATATTCACAAACTTTTTCCTGTCAAAACCATAACAGACAAGACACTAAGGCAAGATAAAGAAGGTACAAATAAGAAATATAGAATACCAACTAATTAATATTTCTTCCGGACTGAGACAAAAAGGGTTGTTGAGTCTAACACTAATTATAACAGTAATGAGCCAAATCATCAAGAGATGCATAGCAAGAAAGTACTGGACGGCAAACAATAAATTAAAAAAAGGTTGTTTACTAAATAGTGGAATTATTGATGTAAAAGTATATCATGTACTAAGCAAAACCGTAATACTTAAGTTAAAAGAAAAACGAAATTTAGATATAAAAGACATTGCATACCTAGTAGAGCTCTTTCAAGGTTGTAGGTTAAAAGCAATAGTGTTATGTTTCTGAAAAACTCTAAGAAACAATTGTGAAAAATGCGTAGTTGCCAGCATAACCTAATCTTATACATTCCCTATTTATTTGAATATAATACAGATAATAAAGAAAATGAATTTATAATAAATGGGTTTGGTACCAAAATACCTTTTCACTTACAAAGTGCTATAAGAAATAAAAATCGCAATCGCTTTCCACTGATATTTGCTTTGAAATTAATTGGCGAGTGTGCTCCAATACATTGGAAAAATCAGAAACGTAAACAAATCAGAATCTGTCTCAGAAACTAAGTAATTTGCAATGTAAAGAATGTGTATCCCGGATCCCCTTGGACAGCGTCACAGGGTAAACATCCAACAAGAATTTCTTAAGAAGAACCGGTAGCAACTCGCGAGCGCGGTAGAACCCGACACGGACCGGAAGTTCGACCAGGCTCAATCCTACTAGCAGTAAACTTGAAGTGGTACTAGAGAAACCCGATAACCTTTTGATTAGCCCAAAAACCCGAACGACCCGATAGGGCCAGAAGGACCGATATACCCGAGATTCCTAACAGGCTGGACAGTCCCAATAAGACCAAACGACCCGACAAACCCGATGGCGCTGACGTGTCCCTGAAAAGCTCGGCTCGACCTAAACCCGAGTTCTGGGCCGGGTCGAACAACTGCCCGACCAAGAAACTCGGCCCATGCAGGTACCTATGGTGCAATATGAAACCCCTCTGCTTTAGTTTTAGAATAAAACTAATGACCGTCCCGGTAACGATATAACAAATTGTCTTACTCAGTAAGAAACAGTTCTCGATCAGATGCAGTACGAAAATTCCTCTTTTCGGTTGAGTATGAAAATACAAAAATAACCCTCTGAGGGTTAAGTTAATTTCGGATCAGTAGCAAAATAAAGGCCCGAAAAGCCCGATCAACTCGATAAGCTCAAACAGCTTGACAAGCCCGACAGGGCCAAAAAGTACGACCTGACAGTCCTGAAGAATTTGAGCTTCGGGGCGGGCCACACAAAGAGTTGACTAAAAAACCCGCCCGGTGCAGATCTTCAGCGTGCGGCCACTTCTACTCGTTACTTTCACTTGCTTTTATGTTTTTGTTCAGTCTTAACATTCTTTGTGGTTTACGAACTCGTTTATAATTAAATTTTTTTATTTTGTGTCTGACATGCTGTAATAAATAAATAAATCTTATTTGCGCAACAGCAACAATGAATATTTCTTGTAGTGCTTGTTGTCAGAAAGTTGGTCACTATCTGATTGTCATTAGACTTAAATCAGCACAAAAGTAACACAATTATGGAGATAATTACGTAGATTACTACATTAGCTGTTATTCCTCAGCTGTAGAATCGATTCTATTCAATATTTTCTTTCACTTACAGGGTGTTCTAAAAATCATGGACATAGAGCTATCAGAGATTTTTTCGAAGAAATGGCCCTTCTGTATTAAACTTTTAAACTATTAACTTGGAAAATAAATATATATGTAGGTGTAAAGCAAGAAATAAGAAATATTCAACAAAACTGACTTCTATTATTTTCTGTCTCTACTCGTAAATAATTAAAGGTTTGTGTTCGAAGCTTAATCCTTATGTGTTATTAGTTATTAGATACTCCTGCATTCATTTAATATTTGATTAGTCTCTCTTTTGCTTTAGTGCAGCTTCTATTCTATTTGTCATTGATTTCACTAGCATCTGAAACAATTCTGGCTGATGCTAACTCCTCAAACCCAGTGTTTTTAGTTTGACTTGTTTAGAATCTGGTAATTTTATCTCGAACATCGTTAAACCAATTTCGAACGGCTTGAGCTCGATGAATAGTAGAATTGTCTTGGATTAACTCTATTCGTTGCCTTGGGAATCTTTCACGAATGCTTTACATTCCATTTTTTTGAGAAAAGTCTTGATCTTTTTTAGATTTCTGACATTTCCAATGTAAAGCATACTGTTTAATAAATTAACTTTAGTGCACAGATTAGTTGAATGTTTCCATCGGAATCCCTGTATGAATAATTTACCTAAGATTTATTTATTATAAATTCATCTTCTTTATTATCTGTATTTTATTAAAATAAATGAAAAATGTATAGGGTTAGTTTATTCTTGCAACTTCACATTTTTCACAATTCTTTCATCCCATTTTTCCGAAACACAATACTAATTTACAAAAATCATATATTTATTACCCAGTTACTAATTTTATATCGGCTTACCTTTCAATTTACAATCTTGAAAGAGTACTAGCTAAGTATGCTGCAGCTCGAGTCTTATTTAATAATGCGCAGACTGTACATCTGCTAATCATAAGTTTTAAGCCAGGGGGAAGAAAGTCGAATACGAGCATTAATAACGGAATATACCTAAGAAAAGTCTCGAAAGCCTTTAGAAATGAGGATACCCGCAGGGAACTACTAGTGGAACGACAAGTAAATACGGTATGCAAAGTAAAAATAATAAAAAAGGATGAACAAATCAGCTGAAAATTGAGATACGGTACTGTACAGTATTCAAATTTTTGAAAGAAAAATGGCTATTGTGGTAGAAGGCGAAGAAATTGTCAAATTTTGTCTCAAATACAAATTGCGTGTAAACAAGTTTTAGGATATGAAATCGTCGGCAAACTTGAGTTTTATCTAACAACAGCTATTTTGGTGAATTTTGCAATGTTTCGTTGAAAACACCTTTGGGTTAAGTTTGACCGCGACATAACGTGTAAGGTGGGTTGAGAGTTGCCCAGCAGCGATTGTATGCGGTCACTACCCTTCAATCTACCAAACTACGCCAGAATTGGTAAGTAATATGTAGGTTGAGTAAATTTCTAAATAACTAAATCGAGCATAGTTATCACAATGTTTAAAGTTTAATCGAAATACTTTCGATTTTTAAAGCAGAACAAGAGAGTTAGATTTCGTTTAGGCGATCTTAAAGCAACTAAATTAAATAATCTAATGTAAGCAAATCAAATGCTCAGATATGATTTGGTAACTCATAGATTCGAGTATCGAATTAACTATTTAAATTAGATTCAAAATATCAATGTTGAAAATGTATACCATCTGGAGATAATTCGTGTCACATCCTTTAACTAATTCATTAGCAAGTATTAGTACATGACATGGAATGTAAAGTGCCGGGTAGGGATTAAAACTTTAGCAAGTATCATGGAATAGAACCTATTTACCAACACATTTGATTCCGTATAATCTTATTGCAAAAGATAACAACCCTTCCTTCTACCTGACCTGTCTTTAGAACAGGTATAATATTAGTTTAACATTTTGATCTTTAGTACAAGAACATTAATTCCACAAACGATAACTAATCTTATTATTTACTTGCTTTAATAATTAACAGAATAAATCCAGATGAATCTAGAATTACTATCTATTTAATTACTCAACGGGAATTCCAAATTAATCACTGTAGTTGGATATTTGTGTATCTTTGAAAACTTTCAATAAACTAAGTTTCAAATAAACTCCTTTCAAGATAAGTGCGCAGGTTCATTAAAACTTAAACGTAGAAGTAATTAGTTAAGAGAAACCCTGTGTGAATAGTGTCGAGAATTTTTAATTTAATTTATTTAATTTCTTAGTAGTACATTTAGAAATGGTTATAGTGCACCAAAAAAATATTTTTTTCAGAGAAGTTGATATTAGATTTCTACACAGTTTTAGCATGTCTGTCATAAAAATATTTCTTGCTCCCGCTATTTTTATTAAAACTCATGTTGGGTTTATATAATATTTATGGAGAAGAATGGATTTTGTAAGTCAAATGATATTCAGAGATAGCATAAAAAACCGTAACGTGCTATATAAAAATCAATATTGCCTGTTATTTAAATCGTAAGGAATACAGGATGCTTCAACAGTCAAGATTTGCATTAACAAATTTTTAAGTACATAAACTGTTTATAACATAAAAATTATTAGTCCTAGGTGTATAGATAGTGTCTGAAATGATTGATGCAGTATGAATAATTGGGACTTGTTTTTGAGGTAAACTTATGTATAACTAAAATGCGCCATAATCGATATACAGGGTGTCAAGTTATCATTTAAAATTTCCTCTTTTCTTAATATCTCCGTATAGTAAGTTTTATTTAAAATTTCTATTTTCAGAAACAACGTGAGATGTTCAAGCTTTTGCTCTTTGATGTTTACTACTGCGTGAACTTCGTGATGGTTACTGCCATTGTGGACACAAATCTGGAAATATAGGGATACATTGTTCTAAAGATTTATGTTACGCCACTTAAAAGACAATCAATTATCTCGTTTTTCAAATTTGCCTATAATTTAACAACAAAACGTGCCGATGCCTTTTCTTAATAGGATGCATCGTTTTCGAGTAAAATAGAGTGTTTTCTTGTTTTCTCTATTTAATATCTCAGAAACAAAGTGTTATATTAAAATGAAATTTTTAACATAATCTTTACTCTACGGTATCTACCGTTATAAGTACAATCGCAGTTTTTAAAATCATGTAAGTAAGAAATCTTCAATAATGGTTCCATATTGCACGACTTTGGAAATTCGATTTTATTTGCAAAGCTACATTATTCTTCTTCTGTTTTCGATTATCTCAAGTGTTCCGGCTTCTTCATCTTATTTTCTGGCAATGCAAGATCTCAAGGGCATTTATTCTATTGTCTCGATCTGAATTATTTCTGTTGGAGTATTAGTCTTGCTTTTTCTCTTCTAACAGCACATGATTTGTAAGGCTTACCATTCAGTCGCTTTAATTAGGTCGGGTTTATTAAAGAAATCTTCAGAGAACTTCCATTCTATCCTCATGATTGTACGGATCAGCTAGAATTTGTCAATGCCCTTGAGGTGTATGTAATTCTTCTTGTTGCTGCTTTTACTTCAGCCTGAATCTGTTTTGCTGACTTATCTTCTTCCGTTACAACTCATCTTTTTAGTAAATAGTATGGCTCTCATACATAATTTTCGAATTATTAGTAGCAAGTCAAGCCGTTTATCCTCTGCACTGGTTTGTACTTGGCGTTTCGATTAGATGGTGCTTCTAATGTTATATTAGTAGTTTTATATAATTTGGAATAAAGTGTGCAAGAGTGATACTCAGCAGTCTACAAACGTTGATAGTGGTCCCCTTCATATATGCCATCTCTTTTGTCCATGGGGAGTCTGCATCACATCAGTTTTGTGGAAGCTGACTGCTGACCACTTTTCCATTCGGGTTCTGCAAGTCCTCACGCCAGTGCGCTGCCCGACATACGTCTATGCCTTGGAAAGGGCAAGAGCATTGCCCTATTTAATTCAGTGGTTTACTGAATGGAGTGAATTGCCAGGATAAACCTACGTCATTTTTTGAATACCGAGTAAAATTATCTAATTAGTAGTTTGTATATTGTAATTCTGAACAAATGGAAGAATGTCTAAAAAAATAACTTATAGTATCTGCGTTACTTGTATAGATCCGTTCCTTGCTAAAAAACTAAATACCGAATTGCAAAATAGAGTTGCAAATCATTATTAAAAGATCCAGTTCCAAAGAAAAAAACAAGCAAACCGAAGGACGCAGTCTAATCATTTTCCCGGTGCTAAGTATTGCTGTGCGGGGCCCCTTTGAGGCTACTCCCACATGTATAGTACTGAGTGATGGATACTTCTGTTTACTCAGTGTAGAGTATTGCGAACTCTCACTGGTCGAGTAGGCTTACTGTCGTCTAACGCTGGTAGTGTGCACGCAGTTATCAACCATTATAGGCTTTACCGTCCGACCGTATTAATTTTTTATTTTGTCCGTCGGACGCACGGATGTTTATTATAGAATGTGAAAGTTTTTGTTTGTTTGCCAACAATTTGAGTTTTATTCTATTAATAAAAAATTGACTACTGAATTTCCGTTCCTTCACTTTCCTTGTCACCGATAGAGTTTAGTACTTTCGACTTTTATAAGAGTAGCTGGAGTCCAGGAAAACCCAAACAGTACAAAGACAAAAGAAGAAACCGATTTAGAGGCGGTCTAAATTTAAGATCGCGGTCTTAATGTCCCTCTATATCACTGCCATCATTTGTTGCTGTCAGCCGCTACTAAACTCTACCTCCGCAGCATACGCAAGTGAAAGTAGAGGTATTGAAAAGATATTCGTAGCTACCAAACGGATCATCCGGCATCGTCATTGTCATACCCAAAAACAAAATACACATCTAACCGTACATACTATATATATTTCCCCCATTGCGGGTACTACGTCAAGCTTTCTTATGGATACCACCTGCACCACCGTTTTGTGTCCACCCAACACATCTACCTCACGCGCCAATCTTTCGCTTCTACCGTCAGTTGTGCCGATGAAGCACATTATAGTCGGCACGTCACTACTACCAACAGAAACATTTTGTGCGTACGAACCGCCTACTATGTAACAGATAAACAAATTTGAAAAAATCTTTGTAAATAGTTTTATAAGGCTATAACGACAACACAATCAATTTGTTTTAAGAGGAAGCTCTTTTTCTTACCTTGGATCCCAGGTGTCAAGAAAATTTTAATGTACATAATGAAATATTACTTGCCAAAGCAAGTGCTACACTATTACAATTTTTTAACGAAAAACTACCAATACTATTCATTTATTTCAGCGCCATTATTTTCTTTTAAAGAAAGACCGGGAAAAAACAAAAACCGACATGAGAGAAAAAAACGATAACTGGTTATACAGGGTGATTCTGAAATAAAGGGTATCCTTTTAATAGGTAATAAGTGAGGCTATAAGAAGACAAAAAATGAAGAAACGAAGTGGCTCCGCGAAAGTTGAAAATTTTTACAATTTTCCGAAATATTAAATACTGAAGCTGCCTCTGGTTAGAAAAAGGAAAGTGTTCTTTGTATTCTCGCCTTCGGAGTAAAAAGTGAAAGTTAAGGAGATTTACGGTTGTTGTAAAACCATTGTAGTGCAAGAATGAGAATTTGCCAGACATGCCTATTTTCTTTGAACTAACGCAGGTGTAGTAGCACAATAAACAATAAATGCCATCATAAGCTACCCCCTGGACATTTTCAACTTTCCCTTCTTAAATCTGAAGTTGAGGAGATCAAAGAAATTGTGATATGTTTAACAGGCAGGGTTGTTGAAATGTATTAAGACAGTAAAAAGATAATAGCATAATTTATGTTGCGAGCAATTAGACTCCAGTCTCGCAAGCAACATTTTAATCCCTTATTATTATTTAGTCATTTGAATAGAAAACATTATGGAAGATACTACTAATTATCGCTTCTATATTTAACTCAATTCCATAAAATCAACCAATTTTTATTTATGTAACATAATGCTTATTGAAGTTTCTGGTTCTTCGGAATTTTACAGAAAAAAAGTCACTAACAGTAAAATTTTAATATTTTTCCGTTTACAGTTCAAAAAGTGAATGTTATAAGCGTGTCCATAGGTTATTTATGGCATTGTAGAAACCCGAAAAACTATTATAAGCGTTTAAAGTGCGAGAAAGGTTTGGTGTGTTTACCATGCTTTCGGCAAAATAGCGGTTCCTTTTAACATAAGCTATCGCCTTCTTTTATTTCGAACAAGTAGTAAATAGTAAGTCTGTCAACTAAGCAAGTACAGCAACTTTATTTTACCCCCCATCATGTTTACTTCTTAATCCAAAAAAGCGAGAATTATAAAAAGGTTTCTCGTCAAAACGTTTTCTTGGAGATTAAATATTTGGTACCTGCTTCTTTCAAAGGCACTGGCTTTACCCTAACAATTAGGTACTTCCAATTTCTTTTTCTAAAAACATATTTCAATAGTAAAATGAAGGTCGCTGACCGCTGCCTATTTAACGCGAAAATATAGCTTCTTTTGTTAATGTCAGAAATGCGAATCTCATTCAAAAGCGCACGAAAAAGGGCCATAATTCATAATTCAATCTTCTTTCGTTTTCTTGTAAAGACTAAACAGAGTATCGCGACGTTTACGCATTCAAATTATCACCTTATTACTGGAAAGACGGGCAACTTACCAAAATATTACAACAAATGTTGAAAATGACCACCGTCGACCTGAAGACAAGCTTCTATGGGTCGGTGAAAACTATTACGCACACGAGTAAATATTCCAGCTGTATTGCGAATTTCTGCGGCTGCTGCTAAAGGTCTTCTGCGTTTTCGACTTCCGTGACTTTATGTAACCCCACAAGAAGTAGTCCAGAGGATTTATGTCAGGGCTACGAGCAGGCCAGCGTACGGGGCCATTACGACCAATCCACCGATGGGGAAACATTTCGTTCAAATAGCCCTGCACATGTACGCTAGTATGCGGAGGGGCTCCACCATGCATGTAATAAATATGCCTACGAGTTTCTAGAGGTGTATCTTCCAACATATCTGGCAACCTGTTTTCTAGAAATTCCAGATACGTGTCTCCGTTTAACCGCTGTGGTAAAATAAATGGTCCAAACAATGCGTCTCCTAAAATGCCACATCACACATTAATAGAAAAACACCATTGAAATTTATTTTCCCTAATCAGGTGAGGATTAGCGTCATTCCAATAATGTACGTTATAAAAATTTAAGATATCGTCTCGCGTAAAACAACACTCATCCGTAAACAGTACTTTCTCTACAAATTCCTGTTGCTGCATTGTTTTTTGTTGAAACCACTCACAAAATGTTTCATCTCGGTGCAAAGTCATTTTCAGTTAAATGCTGAACCCGTTGTACGTGATAGGGATGTAGTAAGTACGACATTAATATCCGATGCGCTGTTGCTTGGGAAACGTTCACGTCGCGTGCGATACCGCGGGTACTTATTGTAGGATCTTCATTAATCATATCTAATACATCTTTTTCCGCTTGAGGAAAGTGTGGTGCTCGTTCTTGTCCACGGCCTTCATATGTTGCGACGGCGCTACCTGTATCACGAAGTCGTTGTATCGTTTGCAGTATTGTATTACGCGAAGGCTGTCTTCGTTGTGGAAAACGATCGGCGTACAGTCGTTTTGTCGCTTCTACATTATAATGACATTCTCCATACATTAAATTTATGTCTGCCAACTCTTGAGTGGAAAACATTTTGCTCACTTTAAATTTTTTCACTCCTTGTCACTCTAAGGAAAGTCAAAGACCGACGGATTGTGACAACATACTGTGATCAGGTCAGGTTAAACGATGAAACCTCCGTAGCGTTATCCAAACTCCAGGTATTAGAGAACAAAAGAAACGCAACGCTCTCTTGTCGAGAGCTCAAGCTAGACTTTCTGAAAAATCTTAAGCGAGAAGCAGCGTTAGACGGAAGCCATCTTGCGGCGTTGTTTCCTTTCGAAGAAATGATTCGCGCTGATGACAGAATTGCTTTTATTGGCAATCGCGAAGGGTGGAAAAACTTACCTCATTCCTACTTGCTTGACCGCAGGTAACTGTCTTAAGCTAATTTGTCGAAAAGCTCTATTTAGGAGTCTATTGCAGTGATATTAACCACAAAATTCTCGGAATAAGGAAAAATGAAAAAATAAAATAGAGATACATTTAATTTTTAAGAGATTCGAACTTTGTTTAATACAATTTGCATCTTATAATTTTGGAACAAAATAAATTTTGCATGTACACTATTATAATAAATGATAAACAAAATTTAGCAAAATGCTAACCGGAACGATAATGATTAAATGATCTTAACAATTTTTAAATCAAAAATTAAGAAGATAACGTCATCAGAATATTACATCTGCTTAATAGTACTCGACTTAGTTGCGATTACTTAAACAAGACTGAATAATTTAAACAAGCAGAATATTAGAAGTTTTATAACTACAAAAAAGTCTAATTTAAACTAATTCAAGTTAGTCAAACTTCTAAACAATTAAATAACGGGTACAAAAATGAACTTATAAAATTCGCTGTTTAATTAACAAACCATTAACCGATATGTGCGTGCAATTGCAATTATAGAAAATTCTGATTGCTCACAACAATGCAAAAAATTGCCCTAAAAGAGCCTCAATGTACAAGTGCCAATTTATTCTGGGAAAAATATCATTGGAAAGGCCAATATTGGGCATTCGAGAAATTTCCAACCTTCAAGTCCTCAAAATTCTGCAATATTACAAATCTCAACAAAATTCTCTCAAGCTTTTGTACCTCTCGGGACATCCCTAATGATTTTATAAAAGAACTGACTTTAATTTAAGGCGATATTTATTCAAGCTAGTGTCTTGCTCTTTCTTGCGGGGAACCACCGAAATAATTCGAAACAAATACCAGGTAAATGAAACAAAAAATTTTTTGTTATAGAAAGATCTCAATGTTTTTAATATCAGATAGTAATTTGATGAGAAACTTCAATTTTACCTTCAGATTCTTAAAGAGAATTAATCAGAAATTTACATAAAACAAATTAACCAGACCAGGTTTCAAAAGATTGTTGTTGCCAAGAGTGTCACATTCTTTTCCTTTTTTTTGTCGCGAAGGTGCCGACTGCAAAGGCTTCAAACATTGTTAAGTTGATAAAAGTAGAAAGATAAATGCAGATAGACCAGCCTGGCGTAGTTGAATCCTGATTTTCTTGGATCTGGTAGTTTCAACTACTATGATTATTTTGCCGTCATAAATAAAACTTGTCTATCATGAAGGTGTTCCAACTTCCGCCTATAGGGATTTCTAACGTAAATAGATTTTGTCCGCGTGAAACATTATAGTTCCACAGGGAAGTATCCTTGTACCAGCTTTATTTCGATTCTACTGACGATCTTGCAACTGCTATACCTGACTATAAATTTATTTTGTTTGTCGATGATACAAATATACTCATAGAAAGCGAAGATAAAGCTTTTAAGTTTGAAATCACAAAACATATTGAACCAAGCTTCTGATTGGTTTACTGTAAATAAATTACACAAAATCCAATTACAATAGGTCTTTTAACATTTGGTTTAAAACTAGAGATTTCTTGCTAGGTAAAATAAAGAAAATTCTAGGTATATTGTGGAATTGGCAGTGTTGCCTATTACACGTAATAAACAATACAATGTCAATTACATGAAATGGGCTTTCAGGATTTTACCTGTTACATGGATAACAATGAACAAAATTATAGGTATATACAGGGTGCTCGGTTGTAGCTTTCTTAGCATGAGAATTTCGTTTACCTGAAGAGTTAAAGTTTCGGCTAAATAAGAAAAATGTAGCACAGTTTTATATCTGAAAGAACTGAAAAATGTGAAATATGCTTTATGATGGTGACGTGTTTACTTCTTTTGTGAAATAAATTTTATGTTTTAATATAAAGTCAATCATTTCAAGTTATATAATGTTAAGTATGTGTATTGTGGAATAAATCAAAATTAAAAATTAGAAATTAAAATTACTTTCCTTAAACACAATTAAAGCACATACAACTTGCTTTCTTGCAGTCCTTTTTACACTGTGATAATTAACCTACGCCTACAGCCCTGTACTATGTAGTTTGAAGTAGTCAAACGTTGTACTGACATTCTCAGACCTTTAGTATCTGTTTTTGTTTTGACCTCTACCCGAAATGATACCTAACAGACTTAAGGCTATTAATTATGAATACAGTTCGTATGCTATATATAAATCTAACCCTTAAAGATAAAATAAAAAAAATGTTTAGAATTCATAGACGTTTGCGCTTAATTATTACAAGCTTCTCTACTAATTTCAGTTAATCGATAAAATATTTATGTGAAAATTACTAGAATTTTACAACCTTGCTTTTAGTGCCTCGTGCAAAATTAATACGTGAGCTATTCCTCTCATAATTATTTATTTAAAAAATATTCTTTTATGCTGTCCATTTAACATAAACACATAAAAAGGTGGATCCATTAGCATTACTCAAACCACTCATGGACTGTTATTAAACTTGTTTAAATTTTGTTGAAAGCGTTTGGTAAAATTGTTATCACTAAACGAAGGAGGTCTATTAAGGTAGATTGTAAGCAAACTTTAGAATTTAGCTTGAAATTTATACATTTCGTAAGAGCTTCTAAACATGAAAATATATAATTCATGGCATAAGTCGATATTGCAGGGATTAATATAACCCGCGAGAGCTCCGGTGTGTGTAAGGCTTCAGAATTCCCGGAAAGAGCCCGTATAACTAGCAAAACGTATCGTTAAAATGCTTATATGTCACCCGAAGCATTTTTTAATAATTAAAAAATTTCATTTAATTATTATTAAAAAAATTTATTTTCTACATCGAGGTTGGTAGTTCGTCAGCTGTAGCAGTAATTTTGTGAAATCCTTTCAAAGTTAGTTTGTGTTGGAGTAAAATTAGAAATTTTTGTAGCTCATTTTTAAACAAAAAGCAAGAATGTAAGACAGAATCTGAGAATATAATGTGCGCATGTGCTTTTTCCTACTGTAAGAAAAAGAAATTTATATAAAATGCCAGTCAACCTACTCATAGGCAGACTCAAAGAAAATAATATGATCCAAAAAACAACCAAACACAATATAATCTTCTAGCTATCTTATAACCAAAAAGGGAATTAGAATTTTCACCATCAAGCTTAAATCCCCCGAAAGAAAAACGAAAATGAAAAATTGTTAAGACTTAACAGGATTCTGTAGATTTGTAATCTGTAAAGGAAGAAGAATTTGTGCGCACTATCTGAAGTTAATTTGTACACGACAGTATAGTCAAAAAATTCTGGCACTAGTTTATACCACACAATAAGAGAATAGGCTTTTTGGGAAACAACAAAGTTATATGATCCAGTTCTATATGTCGAGGTATCGAGATTATTTACTTCTTCTCTTGTGATTTAACCATTTTACCACCAATCATCTTCCCTCAGGACGGCACATATAGCAAGCTTCTTTGGTTTTAGTGCTTTCTTCATTTCATATTATTTTTAATAGACGTTCAGATTGTTTCTGATGCTTCAATTTATCAGGTTTTGCGTTGTTTTTGGCAAATACACAAAACCGAACGCTTTCTCACTATTGCACAATGGATGACTTCTTCATCCTGATGAGCAAGCTGACTTAGTAACTAACTTCCAATCAGTAGTATTTGTCATGGTCACCTAGGAAAGTCTAATCGGCTTTTTGTAAGCTATGATTTTTAAATACTTTCATCAGTATTATTAATAATTTAAGCAAGACCCAGACTGGAAATCAGTGTATTAGTATACAAAGACTATAAAACAAGCAACTCAGGAGCATTTTTGATCAAAACTTAAACTTGATCACTTTGTCTAAACAACTAGAAGTAAGTCTTTGGATTTGACTGGAGGTTGCACTACGTTGGATTAGGGTAAAATAAAGAAGAAACAGTTAGTCCAGTCAATGAGCTGGGAGAATAAAAAAAACACTCAGCACGAATTTGAAAACTCTTTCTTGCAATGAGTTCTATATGACCCTAAGGTCGTTCATGACTATTGAGACCTTCCCCCCATCAACACTTTTAACTACCCCTTTTCTGGAGATTTTTTTTATTTGTGAAAATGTGTGAATGTTACCTCAAAAATGGCTTCTAGGAGGTTTTTTGAGTCGCTAATCACAAATCTGCTATTAGTTTCCCGGAAAAGTAAACCTGGCCATGGAAACATAGATACTTCTGGAAAAATGTTTCTTGTTCGTGAAACTTTTGAATTTCAATTCGAAAATGGGTTCTAGGAGGTTTTTTTGGTCGCTGATCACGAATCCAATATTAGTTTTTCGGAAAGACCACCCTGGCCGTGGAAGATCGGAAACTTTTGCCCAATTTCTGAAAAAGATTTGGAATTTCTGCTCGAAAATGGGTTCTAGGTAGTTTTTGAGTCGCTGATCACGAATCCGGCATTAGATTTTTGGAAGTTCTCAAATTTTAGAAATGAACCAAGTTAATTATCAACAAGTTTAGATATGTGGAGGATATTTGAAAAATTAATTCTTGCTCGTCAGCCTTCTGTTGAACTGAAAGCAAAATAGAATTTTGAAAAACTTTGAGACTGTTAATATCAAAATTCGTTTTGTGCAAAATGCCATCGATAAAAAGTGCTTAGCAAGATAACCAAGACTTGGGTGAACTTTCAGATTTTATGTGCAAAGGCGGAAACGACAACGACAAATAATTAAATACAAATTTCCACGAGTTTGACAGTGACCAAAACTTATAACTAAAAACCTTAGAAACTGATTAAAGTTAAACAGAACGAAAAAGTATAAAAGAATGAATGATGAGACACGAGTAACAGTTATAAATTCTACAGTAGCATGTTCAAGATTTATAAGTTAGGAGGATGTTGAGATTGTAGTAAATTTGGCAAATTCAGTGTTGCAGTGTTGATTGTTTGATGTCTTAACCATAGAGACGAAAATCCTAACAATGAATTTATTATCTTATTCAGTTGTCAGACTTGGTCTCCGGCTAAATGGTTTACTTGTTATAACGAAAAAACGTCTAAACCAAATTATGTGGTTAAATTTTTACACAACAGTTAGTTTTTGCCGATAAATATAAGCCAATTGGGCATCGACAGCCAAGTTTGTCCGCCTTTTTTCTAGAGCAATATTCCTATACATTCTTGCTACCATACTAGACATAAACGGCACAAGAAGTAGCCAAGAAAGCAGTCACTCTTAGTAAAGCTAAATCCAATCTGGGATAGCTTCAATTCACCGTCTTAGATGTTACTAAAAATTCATTAATCCACAACGCCTTGATATCCAAAATCAAAAATGCTGGGTTGATCTAAGGGTGCGTTTATGTTGAAGCTGTGATGAACGCTAAGATTAGCAACGACAGCAGCAACAAAAGCAGAGCTTGGCGCTCTGCGTTTATATAGTGCTACAAAATATTGTATTGTTGAAAGCGCACAGAAAGGGTGCCAATTTTCTGCTCACCCTATTAATAGTGAAAGATATACATTTGGGGAATTTCATTATCTTTATAAAAATTTAAGACAGCATCCAAAAAATTTGCAGAATGTATGAGAATGATTTGTCAAGAGTGAACCGATTGTGATGATTTTTATCTTTTGGGTCCCAAAACAGGGATCTGACAAAAATCTCGCTAATTAAATTGTCAAGGTCTATATTTAAAATACTCGACTAAAGTGAAGAAAATGCACCTACGGATTATCGACGCTCTTATAGTTGCTAGGTCTTGAAGCGTGATATAATGCGATGCTCCAATACAAACAGTTCTATGCTACATAATGTTTTACTTTTCTTCGCTTTGCTAGTATCACTGCTCGTTTCGTTTGTCGAAGCTCCCTAAGTTTTCACCAGATACAACATAACCAAGACATATCAATAGACCGTGATGTCCCTCACTCCTTCTAGATCACGCAGATTCATACAGTCAATTAGTAGAAGCTTTCTGAAAGGTGCCTACTTGATACCTCTAGAATCTGAATTGATAGTGGACGTCATTTGAGCATCCCTAATGATATCTACTGCAATCACAATGCAACCAAGATGAACGCATTAGGATTTGCTGATGAGTTGGTTATTGTTACCTCTGCGTTAATAGGCAATTCAGAAAAGTTGAATAGGTGACAGACACAATTAGCCTTACCTTGAGTTGTGGAAAGATTTCAACATCCTCGCTGTTGCCGAATAAAAAATCAAAGCAGTCAGAGTTTCGTTTAGCTTGGTGTATTGCCCTGTTGAGTTGTGCCTCCAAGTTCACATTTAATTCTACTTTATTTGGTTCGGTTTGTCATCCTGCTGTGTTTTAGGTACTAGAGCGCTGATCGCTTGCTCATCATGTCTCTACTTGGTTGTATGGTTTGGTAGGTTTCTATCAAATTAGTGTCAAAATTGTTCCAACAGAACAAGATATGGTTCTGTTATCCTAGCCAAATTATAATTAATACTACTACTAGAGTTTCGAATCCATAATTATCCAGATCTGGAGACAGCTTTTAACTTTCGTCTGAAAACAAATGAAAAGCAATTTAGTACTCTTGGAATGAAACTGATTTTGATCTCGTTTGAGCCTCATCAAAGAACAAGGCAGAGCAAATGTTTTTGGCGACAGTCTTTCTGTTTGCGTTTGAGATTCTAGAAACAAATTGTTGTCACGACCTCAAAGCTTCTATCAGCAATTTTCGAAAGAAAAGTCATTTACTTTTAAGTTAAATCTAAGTTTGTTTTTTACACAAAAATAATGTTTCTGACTATTAAGAATCCTATCTGGGGATAATAGTTGACCACTCAAAGTGACACGCTTGTGCAAGCACAATAGAGACTTACGTTTAGAGGTTAGTTTGTTGCTTAGATTAGCAGCATAGCAAAGTAATTTTTAAAAATACAATTCAGATGACTTAAAAGTATTGTGACATCTTAAGTAATGGTTTGAAAAACGTTATTTTGCCACCATGGGATTTGAAAATTATTTAAAATCTAATAAAAGTTCTGCTAATTTGATCTTATTTTTGCATCTTCTGCTGTGGTAAGACCCAAGCAAAGCAAGCAGTATATTTACCATATCTTGTAAATTAGTTATCTGCTTTCGTACAGAATTAGGTAACATTCGGACAAGAGCTTGACTTGTTACTATGATCAAAAACTGAATGTGGTGTATAATGTATCTCATTATTGCTGTTTAGATGAAAAAACTGTTTGCATTTCAGGTTTCTCTTCAGTGTTAATCCAATAAAACCATTAAACAATTTAGGTAGGTTTGCTTTTATATTGCAGGTAACAATAAAGTAGACAAAATTTGATTATACAATAGATCGTAGTTTCATAAATAGAATTTATATTTAGTAATTTAACGTTAAAACAATATAATAAATTAAAAATGCCTTGCATTAAACTATTAAGTACAGCAAACTGAAGCCTAGAATAAACATAGTGTGTAAGGCGATAACTGCCAAGGTAAATATTCCCACACCCAACCGCATACCTTACCAGAATGTCGATGAAGCACCCGTATGGCGTTCTCAGCGTATTACACAAAATTGCAAAATGCCTACAAGAGAAGTAATCCTCTGCCCCACCGACAACATTCCTGTTTTAATACCAGGCTGGACCATATAATGAGAAAGTGAGAGAGAAATTTTAGATTCTTATTGATTTTGCGTAAGTAATAACACTGTAAATTTAATAAGACAGAAATTCCTTTGGTTTAAAAAAACCAATGGGGTGGAAAGCAATTTTCTAATAGAATGCAAATTTTACATTACCGACATTTTTCTCTAATACTCGATCGGAATAATCAATACGAAAATGCTTAAATTATTAATTCAATGCACACCTTTTTCCATTTGAATTCAATTTCATAGATGTCTCGGCGCAATTTTTTATTTTGAGTTACTGTAAGTGTTTGCCATAAAGATATTAAAGTTTTTACATTTAGTAATATCTTAATAACTTTATTAACAAAGCAGCTGTGGTTGCCGGAAGAAAATAAACGACGTAACTGCAACTGAATAACGGTCTCCTCTGTAATGAAGATGTCGAACTACTCAACAAAGTTTCTGGATACAAAGAACTTATAATTAAATTGCGGTATAACCACACGGTAATGAAAGGCACAAAACAATAGTCCTATACGAGTTGCGGTGTAATTATCGTAGAGTACAACAAAGCCACTCTTATTACTGACTTTTGCTAGATATTGATAACGGTTGACAAACATTGAAAATTTCATTTTATTTATATTTTGTATAATATTTGAATAAAGCAGCAGTTTGAATATTCCAAGCTAATGCAGTCAAAACAGCTTTCGGCTATTTAAAGTTGCATCTTAATTAAGTCAAACTGCTTATCCATTATTTATCAGTTTTATAATATAATAAATGATGTAAGCCAGATGTTAACAAAATATTTTCACAAATCGCTTGTTTATAGCAACAATCAGCCGTTGCTACAGTTTGAACAGTTGTTCAGAATTCTTTCTGACAAAATACTTAAATACTTTATTAAAGGAAGTACTTAGCACAAATATCTAAATTTATGTAGTAATTAATTTTAATTATCAAAACAAAATTAATTACTGCTATTGGAACAAAGTTAGAAAATTCTCGGTTATCTCTGTTTTATCTGCGCTTCCTGATATTGCCATCGTAACTAACTGTACATTTGAACATTGTGTATGAGATAAGCACAGCTGTTAGAATGTTATTATTTACGGAGACAGTATAATCAAAGCAAGATGTACGGGATTTACTTATCCTCTATTGCTGCGCTTCTCAAACTATACCACGAACCAAGAAAATATTGTCTAAAATTAACTATTTCCCAAGAACAACAATAACGAAAATTTTATCAAAACTCAAAAACACATAAACATTATTTTAAATAATTTATTAGCAACAGTGAGTGTTAATAGCTTCTTAACTCAATTCAAAACAGTTTCAGATTTGCGTTAAGTGAAACTGCAAAACTTGCATTTTCTAGCTGTAAACCTTTTGTTTAGCTTTTGGTACACAACTACATGAAAATGGCAGCCTCTGTAGTTGGTAATGTTCGATCTCTCTATCACCACCTCTAGTGTCTTTTTTGCAGTTGTTTTATTAATTTTCAAGATGTTTAAAAAACAACAATAGTTTCTCCATATGTTATGGTTGCTCTATGCTCGTTTAGTTGTGTTCTTTGTTAGCTCTTTCCAATGTTTTGTAAATAACAATCCTTTGTCAGTGACCAGCGCAGCTCTAAGTACTTGGTTGACTTGCTATTTTCTATAACTCTGGTTTTGCCTCATAGGACTGTTTTTTGTGCTAACCTCTTCATACTTGTAAACCTGCTCTGGGGATTTTTCTATACTGTATTGCGGTCCGTTCTTTTTTTCCCACTTCTGGTAAGTTTTGCAAACCACCTCTCATTTCTTTTAAATTTTTCCCACAGAAAGATCTGCCAGCAAAGTCATCTCCGAACTTTTCGTGGTCGTCAGAAACAAAAAATTATAAAATCGTCGGATCTGGAGGTTTCTTGTCATTTCTCTGATAATTCTGGTTGCAGCTGTTCACTTCTGTTTTCCCCCATATTCATAAAATTTAGCGTCATCTATTGGTTTACTATTTTCGCTAATAAGATTCATGGAATGAATACGCGATGTTGCGGTGTTGTCAAGATACATAGGTACATCCAGATCAGAAAAAGAGAGTGTATACGGAGAAAGTTTGAGAAACACTACTCTACTGTAATAATTGGTTAAGAAATTAATGAAAATCTTTTAATGAAAAAAAAACCTAAATTAATCTGTACTTAATATGCTGACATTGTACACAAAACTCCATTAAATCGATACTTATCTGTTGCCTACTGATTTGTGCCTCTTACTACATCTGAACTTACCTTCTCCTTGGTTGCTTTTGCTTCACTTGTTGTTACTTTGAATTCGTAGACGTATTGTTGTTTCAGTTAATCATTTGCTTTGGATAACTAACGCGTTTGTAATGCGTCGGTTTGGTTTTTACTATCTATCTAGTCGGAGGCTAGAATCTCTTATTACCCATCATGGATATCGTGCTTTGTCAGGTTCTACTCTTTGAATTAAACATCTGAATAGTGAGATACTCTTTGTTGTAGCCGTCACGACTATTATCAATAGGGACAAATTGCACTCTTTATCTAAACTTAAGGTAAGCGACAGAAAAGCAGACAGACAGATAGACAGAAATCATCGCTATTGCGGCTTTAGAGATCGTTCGATCTCTCTTCAGCCCATGGAATGGTGTTCGGTGGATGGTGAAAGGGTGATCGATGCTTCGGTTTGATAGATATTGTTTTTGGATTCATCGGCGTTGGTAAGGTAGTAAAGTTGGCTTGAGAGGCGCGTGAATTTTGATGTTGATTTCGTCGGCGTCGCGGCAGTTCTACATGGTTGGTAGAGACTAAATTCTGATTCTTCGGATTACTGGATTTCTTGCTTGCTGTGGACGACGGCAGTGGTAGTGGTAATCGAATTTGAGTTGGTGGTAAAGATTTTTGAAAATTAAATTGTGGAATTGAATTATTGGTGGATTATATTGATTGGAAGTTGAATTGATTAAGATTAAGTATGGATTTTAGAGTTTGATTGTGGATAATATGATTTAGGAGT
>VTPC01005511.1:0-25050 GCA_011009095.1 Ignelater luminosus | reverse complement strand
TTTTTTTCAGCTTAATTAGCCATATTTAAATAATAAAAACATTTAAGATACTTTATGTTTCCAAAATAGTTTTAATAAAAGTGTAATACTTTTTGTCCAACGATGTTTGCATCAGGAAAGGCGCTTTCTTCAAAGTCTGCACATTAGGCACTTACAGTGATCTTCAATCTTTATCCTCTAAAAAAGTTCAGTTAAGTAAATAAATAGAAATCAGAGGGGCCAGATCTGGTAGATAAGGCTCATTGATTTTAGCCATAGCATAACATAGAGTAGCAATAGCTGATACCATCATCTTGCCAGCTGGTTTTACGACCATTTCTTTCTTTGGAGTTGAACAAGGTTTTGTCCATTACTCGTGTGATAATGAACCAGGTTCCATCTGTGGTAACACATCGACGCAAAATGTCTTAAGATTCAGGTGCTCTTGGGAAACTAAAACCTGAACTCGTTTTTGATCAAGTGTAAGTGCAGCTGCCCTTTTGAGATGTTTGCAATAATGGCTGTTTTGTTCAATTTGTGCCGTCCATATGATGGATTTTGGTGATCATTTCTGCTGTAGTGATACTTTCTGGGTATCCAGAACGATGTTCATCTTGACCGCACTAAAACTCAACTACTCACTTTTTTATGGTTGCACGTGATAGAACACTATCACTTTTTTTCGCTTTCCATCTCTTCGAAAGTTCTGTACTTTTTAAACTATTTAGATAAAAAGAATTTAACATTGATGCGATATTCGATATTTTTTATAGTTAAATAAATAGAAATTGTGTTTCCTTTGAACAGTAATCAATACCAAAATATAGGAAAGCTTGCCAACTAAAAGATTGAAATTTCAAACCGCGAATAAATATTTTACCTACCAGCACCATATGAAATAATTAAAGAATTACTGTTTCATTATTTCACGTTTGCGTTGTTCTTTTTTTGCAAAGGGCATTAACGTAATTAGTGAAGTCTGCTCTAGGCGAGTTATAATTTAATTTCGCGGAATGGAGTTTACAATTGTCCATTTTGGGAAACGCTGAAACGTGTGACTGGTTCTATTTTGTGATTAATTAGTCCGTTTTCGAAACTGGATCTACTTACTGCTGATTGTTTTTCCTTTTCTACAAGATTTGACTTGTCAGTTATTTCTTTTGGGTAAACTCAATCTTATTCTAAATATTCTGATGGGTGTTAAAATCGAGTCTTAGCACGAAACTCCTTTTTATGGATAAAATTATATGATACGGGTGTTTAGAGTGACAAGGATAAGTTCATAGTCACGATTTACATTTGTGGTCGTTACGAACACAAATCTTATACAGAAACTTTTTTTTTTTACTTAACCGACTTCATATTTCTCAAGCTTTCCTAAATCTCTTTGGGGTGCTACTACTACTACTACTACTACTAATTTTAGACATTCTGATAACAGAGATAACATCAAAATGAAATATTTTTTAGTAATAAATGCTAAATATGCATTAAAAATATGCAGTCACCAGCCCACAAAGTGCTTTATAAGACAGACAGACACTTTATCCTAAGACTTTATGTCCTTGATGGTTTTCCAAGTTCAAACTTACAGACTTTAGGGTTAATTTAAATTTAATATTTGAGTGGGTAACAGAAGCTTCGGTTCCTTGCAATAATCATTTTAATCACATTTCATCATCACTAATTTAGGATATTAACATCTTAATTCATCAAGTTATTGTTAATATGCATTCATCCATATGTTATAAGTAATTAGGATCGGATCAATAAGGGAGTACACAGCTTTCAACAGTAACTCATAAATTATTACACATCACTTAGCTAAAATTTACTCCAACTATTAATAGTTCGAAACTGTCGCAGTTAATTATTGAACAACTGTAACATTTAACGTTAATTAACTATGAAAAAGAATCTGTTGTACGCGTTTTGCATTACCAGTTAGGAGTTTCAAGATATAATTTTAGGTAAAATGTAATTACAGCATCTTAATAACTAAGATTAGTGATGGATATTTTTAATTTTTTCTCACTAATTAATTATTTCTACCATCTAAATTAGAATTTAATTACGCTTCTACTAATCATCCACTTCTAGTCTGTTACGTATTTATATCAATCATGTCCTAAAATACGTATAACGCAGCGGCAGTGAACAGATGGTGTTAGCAACTTGCTCATCAGAATTAATTACAACTGATTATTACACGTTAACAACAAATATCACTTTATTTCTAAACGAAAGCAGTTTATACATTTTATATATGAATACTCTCCATCTTTGTCATTGTAATTTATTAAGTTTAAAATTAAGTCGAGATTTTCAGAGGTGAAATACAAATAAAGCTAATTTAAGTGTATTTAATGACAGGCTATCACGTCATTTTCACTTTACACCCACGGGGCTTGTAATTCGTTGTGTTAACTGGAAGTTGGTTTTAACTCAGTTAAGATAGGGTTACGAGGTGCTTTCACCTAAAGCTTTCAAACTGTTTAAAGTGTTTTACTAGGGGGATAAATGAAATACCGAAAAGTGTGCCCGTGGAAATGTGTTTTGTGTTTCGATACATCAGGTATTAATTAATTATACTAATTGCCAAAGGGCAGCAATTTAAAAATTTATTTTAGAATTTACCCAACGGGTGTCGAATAAAACGATCGATCTTTAAATTTGTACATGTGTAGGATTATATCAGATAGGAATGCAGTTGAAAGTTAAAAAAAAGGTTAAATTAATTCATAACAGGATTGTAATCTACAAATGCTGTTTTTAAAATCTAAAAGTAACCCAGTTACTGTTCTTTATTATAATTAGTAATTTTATAGGTAGAAACTTTCTCTAAAACCTCCAACTCTAGGCTATCAAACTTTCATACCCACCTTTTAGGCTTTACTCTTAAGGCTATCATAAACATAACATTTACGACAGGCAATAATTTGGGTTATTCAAATAAATTGAAATTAATGTTTTAATCAATTCCAGCCTAATAATTTTGACATTATTGGTAGACTACGTAAAACCAAAAAATGGTTGTGAATTTTGTAGCGCTAATCAAATTACTTTAATCTTTAAATCGGCCCAAATGTGTGTTAAACTTATAACTTTTCACTGCTAAAGTCAGTTTTGTCAGTTATTAAATGTGAAAATAAATTCTAAGTAGGAAGTTTATAATGGGAGAAGGTATTAGATACGATTACATGTGTCTCGTTAAGTTTTAATGACCTGATATTGCATGTCTTGGTAATCATGTCCATTGTTTACTGGATATCATACAGTTATTGCAATTATGTGTGTTATAATAAACAAATAAGTGGAATGGATGGTTCTATAAACTTTCTCTATAGTAAAATACCATTGAAACAAAACACTACTGAATCATATTCATACAAGTAAAACATTATTGTTTTATATAGGGCGGTTTAGAAAACTGTGATAGATAGATAGCATAATCATACAGCAAAAATTTCATTGTTGGTCTATCACTATTGCACTATCAAACCGTATGGACAAAATGACAAACTTCAACTTTCTAGTTGCAACTAAATACCAGTGCATCTCAAGTTTATCGGGATGGCTCAAACCCCCGCAGCCACATCAAAGATGTTGCTCTAATGATTAATGATGATCCTCCACACGCTTCTCCAATGTGCAGCTCGGTACAATATAAAGCCTGATGTGGCCTATGACTAATTTATAGCCGTTTGGAAGCCTGGTAGGCTCTCCTTAAGATCAGCGCAAAGCCCATCCCGTTAATGAAACTGCATTTTCAAACGTGGAGTTGGATGATACAGCTCGTAAGGAAGTCTTCTAGAGGCAACTCTGTCTTCAGTAGCGCCTCCGAAGCAATAGCCGCCTCTAGGCTTGCGTTTTATACATATAAGCCTGCCTCCACAAAGGTTATTTATCAGTTGGCGACTCAAATACAATTATCACAGCTATTCTAATTGATGACGCGTTTACATCCAATCAGATAGACGCGTACTACAACCTATTGATTGCTACGCACCTCTCGCACTCTAGATATAGAAACGGAAGGTATAAATCACTCCAGGTGAATGGCAGTAATGGCGTAGCAAACACTAAAAGAAAGAGTGAACCTACTCTTACAAGTCTAATCAGCAGCTACAAACAGGCAACGGTTAGCCAAAAGAGTTCTATCCAATCAAGATATCACGAAAATAAGTCTTAGCGGTTTCTCATACAATTGGAAGTTTCTCGTAAATGGATGACAGCTAAGGAATAACTTAATCTATCAAATAATCGAAAAATAATTTCAAAAAGCCATCTCTGGCACAAGATTACTGGCGTCAAGCCTGGACAAATTAACTTCTAGATTTTGAGAAAACTCCAATCCTGAAGTGTCTTTTTACTCCTGAATTTTATCTTTCACCAAGGAAGGAATACCATACTATCTTCATTCCCAAGTCCATAGCGATAAAGCAAGTAATAGCCAATAACCATCACCACCATTTGGATTCAAATATTGAACAGAATAAATACTAGCTGTACGTTTAGCAAGCTTTTAGTTTGCCATTTTCAGGGTAGATTTCAAGAAGTAAATGATTACTTCAAAAGACCACTTCGTTACATACCGTCGTCGCCCTTGACCTAGTCAAGGAATTTGTCATTGTCTAGTACGATTTGATTCAGAAAGCCCTTCAGAGGCTGCAGGTCATTGGACATCATCAAGTCACATCAAGACACCACAGCATCCATTTGTGTTAGTGATAAGTCAACCCAAAAAATCCCTATTAAGAATTACGTATTGCTCATCATCCTTCATATTCAACATGGACTCAACCAGCCGGTTTTCCCGTCAATACCTATTGGCTCAGCATTTTGGTACCGACTCTCGCTTTTACAAATGACTTTCTGCCGCTTGGTAGATGTTAGCAGTCTTAGTCGTTGCAGTTTTTTTTTTATAATTCGACGTCTATTGAAATCCACCGCTACTCTGCTTTGGTGGTTCCTACAAGAGACCGGTTTTTCTACATGCTACATAGACGGAGTAACATTAATTGTAGTAGCACATTAAACCAGAGGATCAGTTCAAATGTCTGAACCGTAAAAGCAGAGTTTTCCGGTTTTCGAGATAATCTGAAGGCTGCTCGGAAGGCATTATAAAAAATAGTCGTCATGAAAAAAATTTGTTATTTCCAAGATGATGTAAATAGGAGCTACACTAATTGCCTTGAAGATGACGCTGCATCCTGTAAATAAATTCGTTAGAAATGCCACTAAGAAGATCCTGCATCTGCCACACATTTCAATGCAAATAGGATTTTCTATGCCTCCCTTGTAGCGGTCGATTGGGTTTTTCAATCCTAGCAGTTTTCCTAAAGTATCTGCCAATTTCATTGTTTGGTAGAAACAGCAAAACATGTACACTGGAATCGCAAAATTCTGGTTACAAAGTTTATAAACCTCATCCAGAGGCAACGGTTTACATCAAACAAACGGAACCAGTTTGAGTAGTAGATAGCATACTCCGAATGGCCAAAACCACATGAGGACTGTTTAACTACACGGAAACCTACTTCCAGCTTCTATATGACGTCCTTCAAGGATGTCTTGCTATCCTTGTCAACGATATTACTTTGCCGCTAATAGTCTACCAACAGCAATCGATAGAAAAGGATGGATTGTTTTGAAACAACCCAATGTATAGACTACAAATAGTCGACGAAGAAAGCCAGTCATTGTTGCTATTAAAGTAAATAATCTTGTCATATCTGGTTTTCAAGTGGTATGAGAGGTATCCAGACTATTATCCCCTCCCTTCCTCACTAAGTTTGTGAAATCATTATCGGCACTAGAGGGATCTCTTAGACAAAATGGAATTAATACCTACTACAGTTACAGAGAAAATGCCTACTTTTCATGCCTTATGTGATAGAAGATACAATCGAAACCAAGTTGCCAAGGTAGACACAAAGTTATTAGAAACGAACATCAGAAGAAGATCATTGAAAGGCGAGTCACTTCACCCTTACTGAAGACAATATATGAGGCGGCCTCGCTGTTATCCTATCGTACCCAAACCCGTGTTTGATGTTGTCCTCTACGTTAATGTGAAATGGTCTACTGATCAAGATGAAGTGCTCTCATATAAGTGTCTGAAATGTATGGTATCAATTTACGATGTGATTTTGTCTAATGAAGGCAAGAAGACCCTGTTGAGCTTGTTTTTAGTCCGTCGGAGACGGTAACCATCCAGTTTCCGCTTGAAATACGTACCACTATTTTATTTTTTACTCGACGGGTCGTGCATCCTTTGTTCATTGTGGTCTTGTCATATTATCTACTGTTATTTTAAATTTGGATTATTTATTGCGTTTCTAAATATTTCTAGATATTTTAAAAGCATACCGGCAACTGCGCCTAGCTCAGTTGCCTAAAGAGGACTACAAACTAAGAGATATCGAGTTCAAACCCCCACTAGATTAAACAAAAAATGGCAACTAACCTCTATCTCATATGAATATCTACGTAAAGGTATTTGTTTAAAAGAATAAACTAAACTGAAATAAATTTATAGGCATATATTTTGTAAATCAATTTTATTTTTGCAGTTTGTCATAACAGTAATTAATTAATTAATAATAATAGTAGTAATGGCTTTGCTTTAAGCTAATTTACCGACGAAGCTTCTGTAGCTCATTATTCACAGCTCGCGTTTGTTTCTGAAAACATTTTTTGTTAATCAAGACATCGAAAATGAAAAAAGCTCTTGCAAGAAAAAAAATCATAGATAATTACCAACGAAATAAATCGGTATGTTTAAAAAACTCATTTTCTCTTCGCAAAGATAAGCATACAAAAGTTTAATCAAAGCTACAACGGTTTTATTTCCGCAAAAGTTAATTTCTAAAACGAAACAGATAAGAAATATATCTAAAACAGCCTGTTGATATCATAAATTTATAGCTATCCAATCATCTGTGGCATAAAAGAATTATTGTGTTGGAAACGGATGTTTCTAACAATAACTTATGGAACAGATTATGCCTATTTATCAGGCTTATCTGACAATTTCATAACCTCAAAGACCCTTATTAAGATATTGATTATAATTGAACTAGCAAACTTAATATTAAAATAAATCTTGTTAGACAATAAATTAGTAAAACGCAATTATTATACTTTATTTAAACATTGTAAATATGAATTCAAATGAACGTATCTTTTTATATTAAAATTTAATTAGTTAACAAAGCGAATACTTTTTAATAAAAAGAAGAATGTAATAATTAAAAAAAAATTGAAGTTCGCATAAAATGTTAAAAGAATAGAAAAAAAGTCGTTTAATAAAAAGTTCTTCGATTTAATTAATAAGAGAGTCTAAAGTAAGAAACATATTTTTGTGGTTCTTGAAGTTTAAAAGTTACTTTGACTTTGATTTTACTTAGATTTGATAATCTGAGTTAAAATTTGATGATGTGGTGCTATACGTATAAAAAGTACTTTTTAAACATTCTGGAAAGTTGGAGAGGTCAACAAGACACGTCCTTGGAGAGTATTTTTCCTGACATGGTTTAGCCCGGCTGGGAAACAGTAGAGCACATTCCTTGCTCTTGCTACTGCCCCATAGTGGCCGCGATCCTCACATGGAAAATTTTTCCGGAGATTAAACTGACCACCGCTACCATGTATCTGTACCATCAAATCGAGAGCATAACAGCTTGATCAGGACATAGGGATGCATCTGCCATGGATTAAGATTTTTAGCTTGGGGCGAAGAACTTCATCCTACTCGAAGATCGAGACTACTACACACTATGAGTGGAGTTCCTTGAATTGTTTTTATTTGTATGCATCTACTGAACAAGATACAGGTTAACCGCTGAAAAAGAAACCTTCAGCGTTCACTAACACCAGTTCCGTGGTTTCCGGAAAAAATGGAATGTCTTCCAGTCTTGCTCCATCACTTGCTAGAGAATACCAAATATTAAATTAATTTGACAGTGATGAAGATTACGTTCCAGATATAGACTCAGAAAAAAAGACGAATCAAAAGCATGTAAAGCAGAGATGTCTGATCACATTTCAGTAACGTTAACTGAACCCCCAAAAAACAGTAGGAAATATATCAAAGAAAATACTAGAAAGGCAAAAGCAATAAGAAAAAACAAAAGAAACTGTGGTAAAGAAAACGTGTCTGGGAAAGGTAAATATAAACTGAAAATGAAAATCAGCTTATTACACGATTAAAATGAAACAAAAACCTTCAAAGAGATTTAGATAATCATTTGAAAAAAGCAGATGATAACAAACAAATGAAGATAAGAAATTAATCAAAAACTGAAAGTAATGAAAGACTGTAACATTCGATTTGCAACAGTGTTTGCCTATCGCGCTGTTAACAAGAGAAATAATGTTTTACCTAAAGCAACTATGGACATTCAATTTAACTACTGATGATTGCCACGAAAACCAAGTATATGTGGCATGAAGCCATAGCTGCACGTGAAGCAAACCAAATTGGGTCCTGCTTAAAAAAATATTGTAAATCTACCATCGCATATTAAAAACCTTACTTTGTATGTAGACTTGCGTACGGGTCAAAATAAAAATGTTCTCAGTTCTAAAGATCCACCCTACTCTAGAGATTATCAAGCATACGTTCTTGATCCCCAGATACACTCCCATGGAGTAAGACGGAGACCATGCACTGAAACACCAATCCACTATCCGAGAGATTGGTATCAACTTGCTCGTTGTACTGGCAAAAAAATTCTCTTTTAAAGATACAAAAATAACTCAGATGAGCTTGTTTGATTTTGCTTCAGTGTTGTCCGATTTACAGGTAAAGAAAAATGATGCAAATGGTGATTTATTTTATTAAAGAAACGTACGAGAATTAATGGATTGTAAGGACAAAATTAAACAAACAAACAAATTAATGGCTGTATCACTGTAGATACTCTTTGAAGGGCCCTATAAGATCTATCCAAACCAAGACAATACTAGCCAGTGAGTTTATCTTAAACTTTTGGATGGTTTTGCTTTGGAATAAATGCAATAGGCGGTGGAAGCTGTGCAGGTGGTACTCCTTTGTAAGAAGGTTGTAGAGAATTGGGCATTAAATTGAATGAAAAATATTCAACTTAGTTACTTTCTAAATGTAAAGTTCATTTTTTTAAATTAACACTAAAGTCTTCCCCTTGGCAAGATGGATCTCTTGAGCATACGTAGACAATGACAATTCTATGAAAAATCAGTTTCAATCAAGACTGTTGGTTGTTGGTTAACATTAGTAAGAATGTAGAGTCATTAGCTAGTATGGGGTTGGATTAAATAATAAAAGTAACCTGTTCTATATCTATGGGCTGTTTGCGTTTTACAAAAGAAGATTAAAAACAGATTTGCATATGATTTGCATATTGATGCATTGGATCCCATATTAATCTTCTAGGCAAGAAATATCTTCAGAACTAGATACCATACTTTCTCTAACTATCCTTCTTAATGTAAAGCCGTCCAATGCAATTGCTACTGCTAGAAGACCTTAAGAGGGATTTTACTTTCAAAACTTTCTTCTTTTGGCTGAATAATAAAGCTGAAGATAGCCAAGATTCGCATACATCGATAATATCAGTCTGCAGTCACTATATGACAAATGGTAATAGCGTTTGCAAAGTACATTAAATATTTTTTTTGCATTGCATTATATTTATAATAAGAAAACATGAGAAAAAAATAAGACAGTTCATACCGAAAACTGACGGACTATGCAAGAGAAAGGTGAAGAAGCTAAAGAACAGTATAATGAGGAACATAACATCTTAAAACAGGATGTAGTTATAATAATGTTGGCAAAGAAGATATATAAATAAATAACGAGTGGCGAAAGTTAACATAATCAAAGCAACGACAATGGACTTAAAGTGATAGTTTTAGCAATAGCAGACAAAATGAAGAAACTGAGTACGCACTTTAAAAGGAAAAATGTATTAGAGAGGAATATAAGCTATACCAGAAACAAATAAAACTAATCAGATCGATTAGTTACAAATTAATGAGACACACTCTGCATACACGACCAAAAGTAAGAACATATAGAGACTCGGATCATTTCCTAGTAAAGGCAAGATTAAAACACATAAAAGTAGGAAAACTAAAAACAAAAAGGCATAGAAATATTAAACAAAATATGGATGAGTTGCAAAACCAGGAAGTAGCAAAAAGGTACAAGGAAGACTTAAAAGTCAGTTACGATAGTATCCCAAGCTAGATGGAACAGGAGGACGTACAAGGAAACTGGGCAAAACAACAATAGAAAAAGCGACAAGTTATACCCTACCAATAAAAGAAAAAACTAAGAAACATAATTGAATGAATAAGGGATATAAGGAAAAAATGTATAAGAAAAGAGTATTAAGAAATAAAATGTTGCAAATAGGAAAGGATAAGGAAATGAAAAATTATTGTGAACAGAGTAAAAAGGTAAAGGGTACGTGTAGATCACTCAAGGGAAAGTTTAAATAAGACGAGATAAAGACAATGGCAAAAATATATAAGAAAAAAAAATTTGAAATTTTTATAAAGACGTAAAGAGTATAAGAACAAGCTCTCAGAGTAGAATAAGTTATTGTAAAGTAAACAAGGGAAACGAAAAAAGAATACAGAACAGGTAAAAAGAATATTATTAGGAGCTCTTGAATGAAGATCAAAAAAGCTAGAAATAGACAAAATTATACATAGAATGAATAATCATAAGAGTTTAGGAAGAAATAGTATTATGGCACAAATCCAAAATATGGTGGAAACCTGCTATAAAATGAGATCTATAAATTGATTAAAGAAATATATGAGAAAAGAGTAATGCCACAATAATAGAAAAAAAAGCGAACATAATCCCGTCTACAAGAAAAGACAAAAATCTGAATGCTTCAATCACCGAAAAATAGCTCTCTTGGACATAACCTACAAAATCTTGGCTACACTAATAAAACGCAGACTAAGTAGAAAGATACGCTGAAGAGCTAATAGAGGAATACCAGGGCGGTTTCCTAAAAAATACACCAACAACCGATCAAGACGTGTTCACACTAAAAAAAATTCTGACAAGATGTTATAAATATCAGATATCTGCCAACGTGCTGTTTATAGATTTTAAGTCTGCTTATGATATAGTGAACAGAATGCTAAACAAATTTGAAATACCTAAGAAGTCGATAAAGTTAATTGCTATTATTATGCTAGAAAATACGGTATGTGCAGTTAGGATACATGGTAGATTAACAGATGATTTCGAGGTAAAGAGAAGATTAAGGTAATGAGGCCCATTGTCCACGGTCTTGTTTAATCTTGTTTTGGAGAAAATAATAAAAAAAAGTAAAATTAGTACAAAAGGAAATTTATCTACTGGGAGTCGCCAGTGTCTTGCACATGCGGACAACACCAACGTGGTCTTATTACCTAGAAATATAAAAGAATTGAACTGTATCACAGGAAGTCTGATAATATCAGGAAAAAAATAGGTTGGATATCAATGTAAAGAAAAGAAAATACATGGAAATAAAAACTAGAAGTAGATGCAATGAAGAAACAGAAATTAATTTAAGAACAGCAAAAAGTAATAGATGTGCAGGAAGAAAACTAAAGTCAGAAAATACAAAACTGTCTAAAGACCAACTCTAACATACAGTTGTGAAGGATGGGCAATAAACAAAGAGTACCATTTCAATTTAGAAATCTGGAAGAAGGAAATTTTGCAGAGAATATTTGGGGGGAAGAAAACGAAAGAGGGATGGGAAAGGCGATGTAATGAGAAACTATATCAGTTGCAGAACAAGCTATGTATTTCTGACTTTATAAAAACGCGACGCCTACATTGGGTAGGTCACCTGGAAAGGATAGATAATAGTAAAATAGTCAAGGATATACAGGGCTTTCATTTGAAAACTTCCCACCTTGAATAACTTCTTAATTAGTAAAATTATCAAAAATCGCTGAAACATGTCGATTTTCTTTTGGACGGGGAGCATTTAATAACCTATTCCAATCAGTTGGGAAACTTTCATCCTCCTCTCCAACCACTTCCACCTCAAAATCTTAAATGGCAGTACCATTGTGATATATCATTTTAAAGAATATAAAATTCTCAATCTTCTACATTATAAAAAATTAGTTAGTGATTGAATTAAATACATTTCCATCTCTAGTTCACGAACGGTTGGGCCGACTTGGGAAAACACCACAAAGAAAACAGAAAAGAGGCAGACCAAACATTAAATGGAGAAAGGCAGTGCTAGAAAATTTAAAGTCCAAACAAGTTAGAAACTGGAGACGGATAGCAAGAAAAAAGAATAAAATTCAGCAATGCATATGTAGTGTCCGCCAAAAAGTCTGCACCATATGGAAAAAATTTTTATTGAATGACTTATGAAAAGTTTGTTTCAGGCATCAGGCTTTGCTTGCTCCAGAACCAAAAATGACCTAATCAAAAGTAACCATGTGGTCTTCGTTTCATGAGATTTTTCAGAATTCGGTCAAATAAGTCCATTTGCCGGTACTGTTTCTACAAATGTCAAATTTGAGAGGTAATTGGGTCATTTTTGGTTCTGAAGCAAACAAAATCTGATGCCCGAAACAGATTTTCTATAAGTCATCCAATAAAACTTTTTCCCATATGGTGCAGACTTTTTGGCGGACACTGTATAATTTAAAGTTGTTCAAAAATATTGCTATTACTAAGATATTTTATAAAGGATTGTACATACAAAGCTTCCTTCTTTTGGCTAAACAATCACGGCGATAATAAAGTTGGATATAGCCAAGATTCATAAACATCAGTAATATCGTAGTCTGCCGTCACTACATGACAAATGATAATAACGTTTGCAAAGTACATTAAATATTTTCTCTGTATTCTATCAAATAGGAAAAATAATGAACAGTTCAATAATAACATGTTTTTGTCAAAGCTTTGCAGTATCCAGTTCATTAATTCAGCTTCATTGAGAATTGTCGCTTCGTTTTGCATTTTATTCCATTGTTCTTGTACAAGATCAAAAACGTTACAACATAGTTTTATTTTTGTAATGAAGCAAGTCTTCTTATAAAATTGATAAAAAGCTAAATATGTAAAAACAATAAGTGCACTTTCTTTTAAATATTGTATTTCTTCTGTGAAACGTGCACAGTTTACTACCTTGAATGCCCAAATACGAGATGTGTGAGAAAAGTAATGAAACTGGCAACACTGCGGGAGATCTGGTAACGTTGTGTCTACCGGCCTGTGCTAAACCGGTTTGTTTATCGCTTCCACTTCCTCAGTCCGAGTTACAACTCCGTACAGCTAACACATTATCTTTGACAGCGCCATCAGTGAAGTTGTGTTTTTGTTGTGTGTTACAGAAATGGAGCATCGAAATTTAGAGCAACGTTGTGCAATAAAGTTTTGTGTTAAACTTGGTGAATCCGCGAGTGTGACTTTTGAAAAGTTGAAACAGGTCTATGAGGAACAGTGCTTATCAAGAGCACAAGTTTTCCGCTGGCACAAATCATTTTTGGACGGCCGATAACACGTTGAAGATGAACCTCTCTCAGGGAGACTTTCAACTTCAAAAACTGACGAAAACGTTGAACGTGTGAGGGCTCTTGTGAGATCAGACCGTCGTTTAACAATAAGGATGATGAGTGAACAGTTAAATTTAAACACTTTCACCGTGTATCAAATTTTGACAGACAATTTGAACATGCGAAAGATTTGTGCCAAAATAGTGCCGAAAAACCTCACAACTGAACAGAAGAACATTCGAAAAAACGTGTGCGTTGATCTTCCTGAGTGGATTGCCAATGACCAAGAATTCTTCAATTGTGTGATCACAGGTGATGAATCCTGGATATTTGAGTACGATCCTGAAACAAAGCGGCAAAGCGAAGAGTGGCACACTCCGTCATCTCCTCGGCCAAAGAAATGTCGAATGAGCAAATCAAAGATCAAGACCATGCTGATTTGTTTTTTTGACAGTGCACAAAGAATTTGTTCCACCAGGACAAACTGTCAACAAAGTGTTTTATAAAAGTGTCCTTGAAAAGCTCAGGAAAAGAGTGATTCGTGTGAGACCAGACATTGCAGACAAGTGGATGCTTCATCATGACAATGCTCCGTGTCACACAGCAATTTCCATCAGTGAATTTTTGACCTCAAAACGCATTACTGTTGTTCCTCATCCCCCCTATTCACCTGATTTGAATCCTTGTGACTTTTTCCTTTTCCCGAAATTGAATCATGTTCTAAAAGGACGTCATTTTGGAACTCTGGAGAACATTTAAAAGACTGTGACCGACCAGTTAAAAGCCATACCAGTTGAAGACTTCCAGCCCTGCTACCAAGACTGGGAACAACGACTCCGCCGGTGTATAGCTGCCCAAGGGAACTGCTTTGAAGGGGATAACATTGTTGTTTGAAAAAAATAAAAACTTTGGTTAGTATGAAATCAGTCTCATTGCTTTTCTCACATACCTCGTATATCTATACGTTTTCAACAACGTTGTACAATATTTTTATTGTAACGTACTTTGTAGCATTCCAATAATATAATAATAACATAAATCTGTTTCTAAAAGGTGGCAAATATTTTGATTGTGTATATTCAAAAAATCTCGCATTATTATACCACTTGAAAGTTATTCTTGTTGTACCTTTTCAAAAGTATCCTAGAGGTAAGTGCATTGTAAAATAAGAATCCCAAGCGAATTGTAAGGGAGCAAAGAATTTTCTTTGTGGGGAATCGGCAAAAAACGATTTTCCTATAAAATATCGAACCTTCCACGTTCGTTTTATGTTCTTTCCATTTATAATATTCTTTTCGTTGGCATATCTTTCGCATCAGATCTACTTTGAGGGTGTTAGATGAAATACAGAATTTTTTTCTATTTTTTAAAATAAACTTTAAAAGGTTTACGTATAAAAAGGAAAGTGTTAAAGTGGTTTCTTAAACTTTTTTGCTGTTCTCGTTTAAGAAAGTTAGTTTTAATATTTTAAATGCTAATTTAACTTTGCCTATTAATAGAATTAGATAGATTAGGGTGAAGCTGTTTGTTAATATTTTATTCCCAATACAAGACTCCATTTTAAACGCTTTCAGTGAATATTGTTTTATACTTTGTACTAAGTTTGCCAAGAACGCCTTCTGGTACATGAATAAAATATGTCATAAAACTTAAGGTCGGGTGTTACATTTCAGACCATGAAATCCGTTGTAAACCAAGAAGATGCAAAAGTCTAAAACAACTAAGCTTAAAATGAAACTAAGATGGAGGTAAATGTGAATATATAAATGTATTAGGAAAGTTTTTATTTCCTTGCATTGTAGATTCAAATTTTATTTATTAACTTTTATGTTCGCTGTCCCTTTAACAATTAACATTGTAATTTAGAAAGCACAATGGAAAAATGAAAAAGGGTTACCATTTTATCAGGTTAATTGAATATGTCGATCCTACATCTATGTAGCTGTGGATTTAATCCTATTTCGAACATCAAAGCAATTCATTCAGTTTCACAAGCATTTATTAATTTTGACGTTCTACTAGGACGCAGATGCTTTCACACATCAACTATTACAATTTTTTATTAATTTAAAAACATATCTTTGTGTTACCGCAACAAATATTTCTAACCAAAAGCAGAGTGTTATCAAAGTTGAATGGATGATCTCATAAATTTTATTTAGTGCCACTTACGGAGACATGCGCAATTGATTGCTCCTTCCGAATGACCCATCCACGAAAAGTGTTGCTTTTTCAAGGAAAGCGTAACATGACGAATGATAACTTTATGGAGTATTTTACAATGTTCCATTTCATCATATTGTTCTGATATTTTCCGCTGTACTGAGCAGTACGTGTGTTCGACAAATGGAAACCGACGACGGTTTCGGGTTTTGCAGTCCCGACAGTTTTATTTATAGTCCAGCCTTTATTTTATCTTCTGCAAAATTAAGCTTTATTTGAGGTCTATTAATAATACCGTTTGTTTGAAAACGAAATAAATCAAATGTTTTGTGTATATGCGAAAGATTGCTAAAGTGAAAAAAGGGTTCTGTTTGTAACAGAGTGACATTTATTTCCTCTAGCGAAAAATTGTTAAAATGCAATTAATTCTTCAAATTTTAATTTTTTCACAAAACTGTAGTAATTGTTATCTAAAGAATGTTTAATAGATTAGCTTTGGTTGCAAAAAGTATACGGCTCTCAGAAGGTAATTGACTCTATGTCAATTATCAATTTTTGCAATTAGCGACAGATTTTGACTCTTATCTTAACAACTGAAAATAACATTTAGAATGATAATTATCCACATGGGCGGCGCGTAGAGGTGCTAGGGCGTAAGTTTGCGTACCCCTAGGTAAAAAATATTTCCCGAAATTTAAGAGTGGAATTTGGCAAAAGATCACATGAAGTATTACGCAGTCTTTATGAACGCCTTTCTCCACTATAACTGTATGATGGCTTTAATTCGTATGTAATAGAATGTGGAACAAAACAAAAGACTGTAACAGAGACAAAATACCTTGTCCATGTTTTTTGTTCTATTTTCATTACAATCTAACCTAAAGATCTCGCAACCTCTATCAAGTTATGAAGTTCAACCTGCTTTCTGTCTCTTTGTCATACTGAAAATTTCAGTATTGTCTACATCGAATTTGTAGATCAAGAGACTGAACGTGAAATGCTTCTTGCTGACTGAAATAATTTGAAGAAGAAGCTTAACTGTATTTCATCGTATTTGACTTCTCGTTTTAGAGAAACAGAATTTCCCTATTGTTTATTTTGCTTTTATCGTTTCTGAACCTTATTCAAAAAGAGAGTAATAAAATGCAGCGTTATGTACTAGATAAATATAAATTCTCAAAGTTTGGGAAACATGTAAAATGAGGCAAGTTTCAGTAAAAACTATCATGTACATTTGTCATTTCCTTTGTCCTAGTGCGAACACGCTTCAGTTGCTAAAAGCAGCAGCCTTTGCTTTGCTTCTGTTTTGTAAATATTTCTTTGATACATCTGATGTCAATTTGAGTTCTTAAAATTGCATTGGCCTTTAATGTTTTTAATGTTTTGACTGCCTTAATCATGTGCTTCAGGTAAATTTCAGAGAAAAAATTCTGTCTAGGTCAAATTATCAAAACGAGAAATTTAGGTACGGGCCTAGAAGGGGAAAAAGTCATTTGAGTTTTAGGAGCTGGTAGTTTTTATGCATTGAAGAAATGCAATTTAGGAAAGGCAAAAATTGTATGAAATGGATGTTCCAATCTATGTAAGTGCACAGCAGTTCGCTTAAGTTCTGATCAAGAAAGAAACATTCAGAACATTGCGACTGCTTGACAACGATGCACTTCATAAGGATCTACACTGTCAAGAAAAAGTAAAGTACAAATAGATGCTCCCAAATGTGAACCTAGAGCGTTAACATTTAGCAACGCTGCTTGGTTATACACTTGGAAAGATATGCAAAAAAGTCTTTCGGCTTCTATAACAATTCAATATGAACGAGATTTTGCTAGTTAGCCTTTGATTGCTTTATACGTTTTTGTTTCCACAAAGCTGTTGTCATACTACAACCATCAGAACTAGATGATCGTTTCAGAATTCACAAAAAAAGTCTTTTGTCCAACCCATTTAAGCATACTTTCAACTTGTAGGTTAAGTTAAGAATGTATTTTTTTTGCCTTCCTTCGAAGGAAAAATCCACCATCTATCGATTCATGAAGTTTGCACTAACAACAGCAACCGAATTATTGCAGTTTCGAGAAAACAAATTGTTCAGTACACTATTCAATACTGTTCTCCCACATGGCACAGCATTGCAAGAAGGGGAAGCTTCAAATCTGCTTTGAGAATTCAATTATTGTGTTGTAGAAACAAAAGAACTTATAGATCTATCTCAATGGTTCAAGTTTTTGCATCGTAAACAAAAAAGAACTTTCATAAACATTACATGTGGAGATCACAAAAGGGAACAAGAAGACATTGACCAAGCTGTTTACTAGTATAAAGCAAATTTTTTCACGGGGAGCTAAGTCAGTCAATCCACTTTCTATGCATTCATTTTTGCTAAACACTCTAGGTTGTAACTTCAAACAAAACAATAATTGCCAAAGTAATGGGCAGCACCCTAGACTTGCTTACCGTTGCCTTAACTACCTAAAAGTGGCACCCCCTCCTCTAAAATTCAACCCTTATACAAAATTTTTAGTACCCAGATAATACAATATATCAGAACCAAGTTCCATGGTCACAGCTTTAAAGGGTATCGAGTGTACGAAGACAGTCTCTTGCACCAATTCCTAAAAAACCTCAAATTTCAAACTCAATTATCTCAAAAACAATCATCGCTAGAAAAAAAATAATGTAATTGAGTTTGTAGGAAATCTTGTCTAGTTTAGTTTTGTACCGGTTGTATTTTTACTAAGATCGATATTTTCTGAGATATTTACAAAAAACAGAAAAAAGTTAGAAAACTGGCAGATTTTGCCTTCTAACTACGAGAGTTCACTAAAAATGAAGGAAATAATTATGTTTCATACATCAGGGGATCTCCTCCAACAAACCCTACAAAGTATCAAAACTTTTGTAAATATTTCCGGGATACCCCCTTTTTGCCCTAATTTGACTGCATTATAATACAAGATGGTAAAAACGTTGAATCGGCAGGGTTACGTTAATTTTTAGCTTATCAAAGAAGTTCAAATCATTCCAGTTCACGAATCTGCCACTTTTTTGTCGCAAAGTATGTGCAATTTAGGGCTCAAAAAAGTATTAATGGAGGACAAAATGCAATCTTGAACCGCAATAAGTAGCTCTCTTAGGTAGGTTAATGGAGAGCGGCCGCAAATGGCCTGTTGATGGGCCCAGCCTGATCCGCGCTGGCATTTAGCTCTCCTAAGATAATTAATGCGGTAGCCACACAGGTGGCTGCTTTTACTCCAAGACAGTTAAAAAAAGGACCGCTTTAGAGCGACTTGATCAGGTCGTAAATCGGGTACCCAACCAGAGTACAAAAAAGTAGAAGAGTCATTGCAGTGATCTGCTATCCAGGTAGAACTGTAAATTCGTTTTGTGAAGAAACCAAACCGCTTACTAATCCAAAGCACTAAAATCACGTGATTTATACGGTCCTCTTCGTTTAGTATTATCGAAAAGACATGGCAAAGTTCAGAAATCTCCGAACGTTCCTAATAATTATGCTGGAGGACGCGTTTTCGAATAAATAAAGCTATAGTAAAATCGGCGAACCAGTGCATTAATAAAAGTGCGTGAGCAATGCAAACTCTTATTCAATTGGCTGAAAAACACGTGCTTGAAGCCGGTTGCACACACAGAAGTGTGAACATCCACCGAACAGTGCATTATTATATACCGATATATACAGAAACCAACATAACCTAAAACCTCCGTGCTTCCGTCTCACTTCTTGTGTTTACTTTGTTTGTAAATTTTGTTTTTAGATTATAGACTGTAACGTGAATACCTAAACACTACTTACTTTAAATTTGGCGGGTAGTTTATTCAGATTTGCTAGTGTAAATTGGACGTCGACTCAGATGGGTACTAGCGCATCCTGTCCATGCGACTTTCACGTGATCACTGCATTGGTTCGCCGATTTTAGTATAATATTTACTCTACCCTTCAGTGTTTCGCATCCCCCGCAAACATTCAAGTACAACGATCTGCTCTTTTTTTCCTTGTTACAGGTAGCAGAGATTCCACTCTGTTCTCACTAGGATTTTCCGTGGTTACCCCTAGTGGTGAAGGCAAATGCTGGAACAGCTTCCGCATTAGTACACGGCACTCTAAACACAACTAGACACACGCACATCACTACTCTACTTTGGCATATTTCTCAAACAGGTTACCTTGGTCGTCGGGAGCCATCGCTACCTAATAACATCATCGCCGTGGATTGGCATGCCAACTGCTTGGTGTCAGACGTTAGATTCACGACCCTCATTTTCATTCATCTCCAGCCATAGAGGAATTAAGTTTCCTAAATGGCAGCCACCTGCGGTGGCAATTGCGTTGAACTGCTGTATAATACTACGCCGCAAACTGAGTACTATAAACGAAGAAAATAGTCATACTGCCGCTGATATGTCAAGTACTGTTTTAAAAATGATAACTTGCCACAGGAGCAAATTCAAAAAGATATTTCCAATATGTAACAGTACTTGACTAAAATCAGACGCCAGCAGCAATAATTTAGTTTAAGAAACTTCTTCTTTTCTTCATTTACAACTGTTTTTGTAGAGAACTATCTTACATATTACTTTGACCACTCGGTATTGCAGAAATGTAAATCGATACATATTTAGGAACAAAAGCTGTTAGGAATGTCAGTACATAGTTGACTTGTATTCGGGCTTAAAGAGTATGATAAATGAAAAAATGTCTAAATTACGTTTTTAGCAGTATTAGAGAAGAAAGAGTTTACCATAGCAATATCTGTAAAATATCAACAAGTTGTCGATAGAACTGGCAGTTGTAATCTGAGTAAAGGATCATTCTACATCAAATCATTCACATTATGCTTTTTTGATTTGCTATTGCTACCGGATCTAGTCAGTTTGAATTATTGGAGGATAGTAGATAAATGTGATGCAATTTCCTAACTTTGGTGGTTTAGTCAGTGAGTTGCAAAATGCATAACGATAGGAGTTGCATGCCTCTAGAGCGTTTTTATTGTTTTTTTTTACATTTAAATACGTAGATATCCATAAATAGCACTTAAAATGGGTAAAAGAATTTTTTGTGTAGCATTCACAAAAATAATCAACGACGTTTGTACGTTGATGACGTCATAATCTTATTTAGTTTTATTTCAGTTGAATCTATACTATCGAGTAAAATAAATATAAAATGTAATGTACTAAAGGGTTTTGTACTGAATACCTTTACATTGCACTATTGTTAAGAACAATAGCCAATTAGAAATTTGCTAGAATTGCCTTATGCTATTATTTAAGTTTACTTTAGGATAGAAAAATAAGGACAAAATAGGATTATTTGTCGTTTTAAAGATGCAATGGGATTACTTTTTGGACGGCTTCGAAATATACTCTATTTACCTCTATTTATTAGATACAGCATCTACCCCAATCAGGTCCTCCATTCATTTCAAACAAGGGATGTGGGTTTGACAAATCAACCTCTTCTTATATTCAATTTTCAGAATTTAAAAGTTTCAAACACAATAAAGCTGCAGTTGTACTACAATTTTCTGTTACTCTAAGTTATGACAAAACAAAATTCTAATAACATTTTATATCATGCTTGCAGCTGTTAAAATATAGACTCATCTTAATTAAATTAATTCCTCTTTTTTTAATTTGACAAATAAATGGTTATAAAAACTTTAAGTCTGTATCAACAAAATATTTCTGTGATAAACAATAAAGTATCTGAAGGTTGGATACAATTTTATTAGTTGCAAGTCCCAGTCAATCAATTTCAGTTTATTTTTTCCGCAAGCACTGGTGGTAACTCATTTGCTCCAAGTAAATTGCTTTCATGATGATTTGAATTATAACGGACTACCTTAAATAAACAATCTGGATAGCAACGCAAATATATTACAAAGACCAAATGCCTACAGCAATACAATAATTACTTCATTAATTATGTATACATGTAGTACGTTATGAGCAAATCCTGAAATTAGGCAAATTGACATGTGGTCGAATTACCTTGGGAGAAACAAGTAGATAACATGTAAGCAGCTTACACAGTCCTTTATTTCTGATGAGAATAAAGATCTTACTTACTTATTTACTCGTCTAGTAGATTGCTTTTAAAGTGTGAAAGTTGCGTAACATTTAATCTGTAGTGGAAAATTACAGTTAATTTAGTTCTCATTTTCTTACATTTAAAAACACTACCATGATCGTTTTTCCTATAAATCTTATAAATTACTTTGAAAGTCTTTCGCATTTATCTCTACTTTTAAATTTTCTTTGCTAGCTTTAAGTATGAAAACGTATTTTACAATTGTTGAGTTTCTATTTTCAAATTTACTTAATTCATTTTTTGTGTTTGAACACTTGATGTTCATTAACCTTGGTGATCTTCATTTAGCTAAACGGCTTGTATTAAACCTGCTTTACTAACAGTGACAAATTAGCAAGTTAACGCCTTCACATTTGTTGTAAAGTAGAGGACCTGGACTTACCTCGAGCCACGTTTTACCTCTAAAGACCTAGAACCGACTAAACGACTTTCACTTATTTTATTATATTTGCATTCTAAACTCATTTTTGTATTTGTTCTAAGTATTATAGTATCGAGTAGTGTAATATCACGGGATGAAATTCGACTTCCATCCATAATTGGATTTATTTATAAACCTTCAAGTTCTTTCATCTTTGCACTTTCTGCTCATTTGCAGTTTTGACAACTTAACGCTCGGCTGCTAACCACTGACGCGCGATTTCTTTGTAGCGGATGTGCATGCGTGATGTTAGTTTGTTAAATTCTGTTTTCATAGCTATTTTCTTCTCACCGCTTGGGATGGAGCCATGCGCATTTAAATTAGCAAGGCTTTGCCCTTTCAATTACCGCCAGTGCGTTATTTCATAATTGTTGCCATATATCGTTGACATATCGACATCTCATGTCCCGGGCTACTAACTCTCACTATGCGAGCAGCCTCATCGACCGTTTAGTTTCAAGCTGTTTATGTTACAGTGATAGAAGACCACACTAGTTGATAAATCTGTCGCTTGTCTGAAGCAACTGAAATAAGGTTAGAATATTTTGATTTTTGAAGATACTCCAAGCATATGAGGACGAACATATTAATGTTATGTCCACGTAACGAAAGGTTCATCAAATAACATACAGTTCTGTGATATAAATGCTGGCTATCGACAATGAAGTAGGTATTTTGAACCGTAAAAGCACCACTCACTCCGTTTTATTAATCTAACATAAAGCTAATCCTTAACCTAACCAAATCTCTAATTTAACCTAATCTCTAACTCAATCTAACCTAACCTAACCTAACCTTACCGAGCAACCACTATAATCTAACTTGTAACCTATTCTAACCTCTTACCTAATCTAACTGATAAACTAATCAATTTTAAAAGCTAACTTAGCCTCTAGCTAATTTCTCACCTAACCTACTCTCTACAGCCTAATTTAATCTCGATTGTATCTGTGCTTCTAACGAAACTTAACCTAATCTCCTAGCAAGTTCTAGACTTCTTTACCAGTTGAACGAAAGATTTAACTAAAAGAATTGCAAGCGCGTTGTTTTATTGTTGGTGAAAGTGAACAGATACAAAATTGCGCTAAACGATATACAACCATAGCATCCTTTGGGGGCAGTTTCTATCTTCGCCGTCTGATTTGTGAAAAATCAAACCTTGCTTGTCAGATACTGCTAGCTGCTATCTAGAAGTTAAATTTCCAACAGCCTTAATATGCTTTACAATCGGTTTCCACTCCCGTAATCTCATCTGGAACACCTTGTAGGTACTTAGTGACGGTTAATGTGCGGATTATAATATGGTGATATATGAGTACAGAATAAAAAAACCAGTGTACTTAAAATGTCTATTTTATAGGTCTGTGGTATTTGACAACTTACGGAAAAAATGATTCCAGTCAAATCATTATTCTTTCTGCTTGTGCAAAGCAGCAGGGGTGACTGTAGGCATGAGCCTTTTTGACCAATATGTAATTTGGTAAACTGCTGCACATGGTCAAGGACGGAATAGGATGGTTGATTGCAAACTTTCGCTTAAAACCCTCCGCAACGTGTGTGGCCTGGTCGATCAGGTGAAAATGTGGAGGTCCGACGTGTCGGCTGCGTCGTCGACCCGGCCTCCAGTTCTCCGTTGGCTTTACCGTCGCTGCTGATTTAAGGGCAACCACGCCGAGCGCACCCACTCATACTACGAGTGCACCGTAACCCACCTCAAGAATGCTGCATGTGTTTGTCTACAGGGCACAGAGTACCCATCGAGAATAAAAAAAAATTGAAATAGTACAGAGAACAGTCTGCCAGATCCAGTAGCCCATGATTTTTTCAAATGTTCAAGAAGGAACGGCAGGGAGAACAACCGCATATCAACCACCAGTTCTGATTATTCTGGATATTCTGATTCCTGAAGGTCTTGATATTGTCTAACAGGTAGTTTCAGAATTAACGTCGTGCTTTATCGGACAAACTTGACGTTTAAAATTAAAATTAAAAAAATTTTTAAATTTATTGTTTAGAATAAACATTGTATACGCACCAGATAAACAACTTTCTACCCTACCCAACGGTGAGTTCAAAATAATCCGCTTTGCTTACAGTAAACAAAGAGGAAATTAAATTATAAAAGTCATAGATTAGGTTATACTTTACACAGCGCTGTGATTATATTCAAAGAATATCTTTCTATGGTTGAATGGTAGGATTCTGTTCACGTTCTTATATCCTAGTTAATAAGAAGTCTTTATCTCTATTATTCGTACAGAGAAGAGTCAACTTCCCAACACAATGCCAATTCAGAAAGCTTCAGTAGCCCCATGTTTTAAATGGATTTCAAGATAAACAACTTACGTATCAATCACCATCAGTTAAGTGATCTTCAATAGTTAGCTTTAAGACGATTAATGTATCTATCTTTTAGAGCTTAGAACCTAGAGTTGTTAATCTCAGACAACACATATGGATGACAATTTCTACGGAGTTATCAAGCGTGGGATCGTTCTGGCACCGAAATAATAGACAAAAATGAATGTACGACATTATTTAGAGTGTAACGAAGTTACTTTGACTTTTATAAATTGCAGGACCTTTAATAATAGAATTATTATTTAATTGTTATATGTACTTTATTGTTTATCCGCACATTGTATACGCCGACGGGCTTATCCGGCCACCAAGTGGTGCCGATTGATAAGCGCCTGCAAATATTTGTTATGTTGCATTTATTATTCGTGTATTAATATTTAAGTTGTGAAACGTTTAAAATATTAATTTTCCAATTAATGTGTTAGAAACCACTAATACTTTTATATATACCGTGAATTTCAATGGGTATAAGGTTTAATTTGAGGCTAAA
>VTPC01005508.1:0-18766 GCA_011009095.1 Ignelater luminosus | reverse complement strand
CTTTTGGAACGAGGTGACAATTATCCTTCTTGTTTTGTTTTTAAGTAGACAATAGAAATAGAACAACAACAATAAAAAAGCATTACGTTCCTTGATTTATCAATTGCAACGGTGCACTCGTAGTATAAGCGGGCGCGCTCGTCGTGATTGCTTTTGCAACAGCAGCACCGGTTAGACGACGGAATCGATTTACAGATCCCTCCACAATTCTCTCCGACCGTCTCCTATCATAGGAGTTTTGTAGCAAGTTTGCTATCAAACTCGTCCTATTCTATCCGTTCATAGCGTGGAGCGTTCTGGTTACCTGATTATCAAATTTCAATATGTCAAAAAGACCTAAGCCTATTGGCCATCATGATTTTAATTTTGTCTTCCCAATCGTCATAAAGGTACCTGGCTTGACCATTGAAAACAAATGTTTTTAGCTGTAATCACTATCACTCTTTTAAAGAACCTACTGACTTGCTCATGCAGAATAGTCGTAGTAGCTTTATTTCGTAATTCCCCAAATTACAGGAGTATTACTAAAATTGACACTAAAATTGTATTTTGTTATTGAGATTTTTGCATATATTTAGAAGAAAATTGCGTTGCTTGGTGGTTTCAAAGATTTTCTTCTTTGAAAAATTTTAGTTCATCTATTGCCGCTATATTCTGTAGCAGATTTTTGTAAGTGGATTGTAAAATGATTGTTAGGCATCTTTGAATTTTCAATACATTATCTCTAAAAATATCTTTTTCCGTGGTCTCCGTAATGTTTCTTAACACTTTGTAAATAGTTTTGTTCTTTTGAAGTGTACTACTACGTCTCCTTTACAGGAGAAGCATCGATCTAATGAAATTTTGAACCAATCTAGATAAACTTTTAAATTTTTCTCATTTGTTTCTTTCAAACTTAGAAATTATAGAATAGATTAGTCACACTCCTGACGTAACAGGAAAGATCTTCAATTATTTCAATTTACCCTGCTTTTAAGCCAATTAACTCCGCGTCTTAATTTATTATGAATCACCCTTTATATACCAACATTTTACGGACACTCTGTATAACATACATTAGCGTATTTATTTGACAAGACATGCAGAGAAAGCAAAGACTGAGAATTAAATGGCATTGCCTTTTAAAATTTCACGTATTGTTTACTAAAATAAGAACGCTAACAAATCATACATTAGTGAATTTAAATCTTGCTTCTTTTAACAATTTATCGTCAATTTGATAATCTTTAAAATAAGAAATGCTTGCGTCCGTATAACAAATACGTACGTTGTTTCTTAAAACGGCTTTTATACTGCAATATCACATAATGATTGACGTAAATGAAATAAAAGTATTAGCTGTATGAACATGCTTAAGAGTTAAAAGTTAGCAAATTCAATTTTGCATCCTTCTCTTATACAGTTATAAATATGAAAACTCGCTCCTTAATGTATAATTCTGTTAAACTATTCTCCATTTAAATTCTATACTGCAATAAAACAAAAACTTGTGGAATGTTTATTCTACAAATAATAAAGAACACCGCAGTGGCTAAATGTAATTCAATCCTTTTTTCACAATGTGTTTACATATTTTGTTTACAAATAAGCTTTTATCGCCAGAAATTTCCCCGAAAAAAATATACACAAAAGAAATTTTAATATAATCGTTTGCGACGTTTGTCAATTATACCAAGATATAAATTCTTTGAATTAGAAATAATCTGGCGCAATAATGAGAAGTTGAAGAGGGCAGCACCGTCTATGCTTGCCCTTCTTTCCCCACGACGCACTAGGCCCTCAACCGCACGAGTTACACATATCCCCATAACGTTGTTCCTCTACCCATATTTATTTCCTCTATGATTGTATGCAACTTATGCATAATTTTTTACAACGCTTTTGATGTGAATGTGCGTAGTATCAATCTAGTTACGGCTGTTTGCAGTGACCTTTAGTGCGACTCATAAACATAACCTCAAATAATAAAGAACCAAGCAGACAGGCGTACAGACGATCAGCTGATGTCGGCTTGCGCGTGAACGCGCTCACGTACACTGTGCATTTTCTGCAAGAAATTTACCAATTTTTAGAACCTGTTCTATAAAAATTTTGATGTCAAAAATCTCTATGTAAACTCCGTTCGCAACGACCAAACATTTTAAAAAAATTAATTTGTACAATCGATTATAGAAAATTTAGCCTAGTGTCAAATAGCTCTTAGATTGCCACCTCAATGTTCAGAACGTATGCGTCGAGTTCAACACAGCTTACTAAATTTATCGTCATTTACGTCGAGGGCGCAGGCTGTCATTTCATGTTTGATTCTCGACGTGATTGGATCATCGGATCAGCATCGGTGTTTTAAAGGCGTTTAAAAGTGTTTAAGTGTTTGAGTTACCACGTGTTTGCAAGACTGATTATTAACGTATTGTTATTTACATCAATATGGAAAGCTGAAGTATTTGTACAGTAAAAGATTGTTGCAGCACCTACAAAAGACAGAAATATATATCGTTATTTAGATTTCAAGAGAATGCAGAAAGGTTAGTATGTTGTTTATAAAAAAAGTTGCATATGGTAATTTTTTTAATACCAGGCTTGCTGGAAAAATTTCTGCAATCATGTACTTTCGGTGGTGTCAGCATTGTGCCATCGTCAAATTCGAAAAATTTGTCCCCTCTAACCTATAATTCAGTTGCCGTCAATACAAATAATCAGCGTTCAACTTGTTCAAGGTCATAGAATAGGTACAAAGGTGCCGACAGAGAGTGTTCCTTCTTTAAATAGGTGTTCGTTGGTTTCACTCTGGGCACAGATTAAACAAAAGTCAGATGTTTCACTTCGATAAATTTGTGAATTTTATTGCTCTCTCTCTCTCTCTCTCTCTCTCTCTCTCTCTCTATCTCTCTTTCTCTCTCTCTCTCTCTCTCTATCTCTCTTTCTCTCTCTCTCCTCCCCCCCTCTCTCTATCTCTCTTTATCTTTCTTTCTCCCCCTCTCTCTTTCTCTCTCTCTCTCTTTCTCTCTCTCTCTCTCTCTCTCTGTCTGTCTGTCTCTCTCTCTCAAAGTAACTCCCAGAGCTTGCTATTTTGACATGTACTTGCGCAAGCAGCACAACGTGGAATGCACTTTTCATAAGACGCGCGTAAAAGAGTAGACGTAGCAAACTCCCAGAGTTGCAAATGTAAATGTGCAGAGACAAAAAATAGGAACATTGGTGGAATAGGGGATGAAATATCTGACCCTTATTTAATCTGTTCTCTAGGCGTTATTTTTGGGACAACTTTTTTTTACATAGTGCTTGATTCGTGTTGCCAGATGTTTCTCCGAGCTTGCTTATCATCCTTTCTGGTAAACTAAATTATTTAGAATTACCCTAAAATTTATTATTTGTTTTGTAAAAACTTCTGCTGCCAACTAAGAATCTCTGAGAAAACGTAAAATAGCTTTCATCATGTATGGTAAGTTTAGTTTCTTCAGTTTTTAGTTCAGGTACCGTCTAGTACTTTTTCGTGGTTTTATTTGAAGTTGTTCTTTGGTATATTTAAGTGCAGTATGATACTGTAGCTTTATACCCTTCAAGTAGTTCCATATATAGCATTTTCACACCTTACTTTTTTGCTAATTTCCTAACACTTGAGCCAATTGTGTGTTTTGATTTTTCAAGCACCTTTTGGTAATCTGTTTTTTCTGGTTTAGAAAGAAGATGTACTAAGTAGTGCTAGAGAAAATATTTATTACGAACATGTTCTAGCGTCGTTCTTAGATCCTGTTGTCAAAGCATATTGTACACACGCTCTTCTAATTGACCGTAATTATTTTTACTTTGACTTCAAAATCCACAACAGCATAAAATAAAAGAGTAGTAACTGTCTAAACAATATTTGCAAAATGACAATTGGCAAGTTTACTATCTTGATACCTAGTAATTACATTTAAATTGGTGCTTTTACAAAATATATTTTATTTCTTCTCATCATTTTGTGAGAAAAATCTGCAATTTTTGCCTGCAGCTTGCGGTTTCTCATATTGGCCCAAACTCCAAAGAGATTGATAGATAACCGTTTTTTTAAAAGGGGTGGCCAGGAAACTAAGATCGAAATAATGTTGTGCACAAGCCAGGATAGCAAAAACCTTCGACTGGAAGACTGCGCAGTGCGTATAGCTGCCAAGAAACAACGAAGGTTCCAATGTCTTAATTGGTTTTCCATCTATCACCATGTCAAACGGCACCTGAGGAGATTAAGCCAAAGATCTTCTAATAGGTATGTTAATACTATAGTCAAACTTTTTGCTGCAACCAGCGGGTACTCGCTGAGAGGTTAAGTATCTGAGACTGTCTATCCACATGTCTCTTTCCTAGCCAGATCCTGTACAAAGCCCTTCTTACTTCTGCCTTCCCCATAATGTAAAGTTAAAGAAAATTTTCAGGACAACAGGGGAGTCTTTGCACCTCTTCCAACCGTTTCATGTTGGGGGTCCTCTGAAATGTAGATTACCAAATAAAAGAATCACAAGAGGTCTAATTACCACTATCTAGAGCCACTGTGTGACCCTAGGACTTGAGCCTCAAGTTTTGATAAAAGTCCTCCTTTTTACACGCTATAAAGAGATATTTTTTTGGAACTGTCTTTAGATAGGACAGCTTATCATCCAATTCCTAGATATGTCTGGTTTAAAGTAATGGAACGTTGAATAGCTTTAAAGCCATCCAAACTCATTTTATTGACGAAGAAAATCCGTTCTTTAGGCACCACTTTTAGATGATATTGAGGCCCTTTGCATAAGCTTACTTGTAGTTGCAGCAAGAAAGTTCCCCAATATCAAGACTACGAAATCATCTGCGTAATTCTGTATAAACAAGCAATTCTTAATGAGTATAATGGAAAGAGAACTTTCTTCTGTTGGTAGCTTTCACCTACAAACTCTCTAACGGTTGACCCATTGACACCCGCTAACACCTCCCTGTCCGTGTGCATGGTTCAAATCCACTTATGTAACAACTGCAGGTGAAGCGTCCCGCTTTTCCAGATAGGTGCATATAGAGTCGAACGTTGTATTTTATTAAATCCAGAAATGTCCCAATAGCAAACTTCTCCTGATGTAGAGCTTTTTCGATCCTGAGTAGAAGGCTGTTTTAGTTCCTTTACCGGTTTGATAGAGATGTTGATAAAAATGCAAGTGTAAGATAGCCAGTGCGCGTTCTCTATCTACAAGTTTTTCTTGTGTTTTTTAACAGGAAAACAAAAGACAAATGAGTCTAAAGTTTTCAACCGCGTCATATGACTGTCAGCCTGTTTTAGGAGTAAATAGGACATTGGTACTTTCCTAGGAAATGAAAATTCAGAACTAGTGTGGCTGGAAAGAAGTGATACTAATGACGGGCAATAATTCCCAGCTCTTGCTCTAGTACAGCCGGGTTGTACATTTGATCCTATCAAGTCAGTCGTTACTGCTAGACGAAGGGATCTGTGTAGTACCCACCTATCGTTGAGAATCGTAGGTTCAGGAAAGTGAATTTTTACCAGGAATTCAGGAATTTCCTTTTTTGTGGCAAGAAGCCTCAGGACACCTGGAGTCGCGGTTATCATTAAACAATACTACTTTACAATTTCCTATAATTAATTGATTACCTTAGATAAATTGTCCAACGTTTATAAAAGTAGGCCTATGACGTAGAAAGTTATTCTATTTTAACGCCTAATGATAAACGATAAAGAGTATTTTGTATTTAGAGAATTAGAAAGCATTTCCTTCTTAACAAGACACTTTAGACTCATTTAATATGCAAGACTAGAAATGACTCATTCTGATCGCGACATCCAGTCTCTTGGTAGCTTACGTCATCTAAACTAAGGGCTTCAAATAAACCTTCTATACTTCTGAACTGAAACTGATTAAGATTCTTATTAACGAGCAAATCATCTAAGCACTTAAGGTTATTTATTGACATTGACATAGCGATTCTGAACGTTGCACATAGCAATTAACAAAAATGAAAACAGATAGGGTGTATCCGTTTTTTTGGAGCAAAATTTGTCATTCTGATCAAACAATTTTGTATGTATTTATACATTTTATGAACAAGCAAACATCTTTTGCTCAAAAATCTTTAGTTGCAAAGATTGTACAGGCGCAGGTGAATAGATACAATAGGCGTGTAAATCTTGTTACAAGATTGTTTCATGCATACCAATATCAATAGTACCATAGAAGAAATTAATATTAAACTCCTCCATGTTGGTACACATATATCCATTTTTTTCGAGAACTTGGCCTTTTCTACAATGCAATACAACAAACCAACCATTAAGTTTTTAATCTTTTAAAATACAGAATTAAAAATATCAACATACATCTGTCAGAGATTTTGACATAAGTATCTTAGGATTTTTGATGAGACCTTTAAAGTAAAAAGAGAACAAATAACACACCAAAAAGATATTCTAGTTAATTAATTTAACAAGATATTTTAGATATTTACAAGATTAAATTAATTAAAAGAATTGACAGGCAAGAATGTTTATCCCACTTGAAATATAAATTATATCATAACTCCAAGTATTCATAAATATTATTAAATTTTGCTTAAGGACATTAGTGCTTACATAAAAATAACCAAAGAAATAAAAACATTATATGATCATAATAATCATATAACTACCAAGAATAAGAAGAGAAGAGTGAATGTTACTATCACTTTTTTTTCGTTTCTCCATCGTTTTTACTCGTCAGGATACAATATTGTTCAGAAAGAGAATCATGTAACTAACGTTTGAGGAAGTAAAAACAACAAACGTATAGATTGGTATTGGATTTTATATAAAGCGTTTTAAAAACTGTCGGGCTCTTAAAAAGCTTTACTTTCACGTGGTAGTTTACTGACCGCTAATGAACCTCGGGCTACATTTCCGATTAAGCACTCTTTATAATGACTTTAAATATTATGATATCACCACGATTATGATACAAAATAACTATAACGGAAGTTTTCTAATAGTTTAGAACCAGTCAAGTCATGTAAATTTCCATTTCATTCTGTAATTAAAAAAAATTCATTCATTCATATCTTTAGGTTGTAGTATAGTTATTTAAATCAGAATATGCTTACAGTTTCAAGTCTTAACAATAATAAATAATTAGAGAAATATGAAACAATGTATTAACCTGTAAATAAGCAAATAAATAGAAAGTAATGAAAGAGGTAGATATTAATTTATCAATCAAATACAAAACGTTTTACTGACATGATCTACTCTTACAGCCTCATCATTTTTCTTCACTTGAAGTAAGTAATTAATTCTGAAATGAATAAGTATTTAAGCAAAAAAACAGTTACTAATTACAATTATTATCTAATAATGGAATTACCGAAGCAAATAGAATCTTTAAAGTCTTTCTCGATACTTAAAGGTAAGCTTAAACTGGTTTTATAAAAACTTGAACCATTTACACGAACATTTCTTAATTATAATTTTTTAATGGGAATTTGTTAGAACAGACATCGATCGTTTTATAAAGAGGAAAAAGAGCTAATTGTTTTAAATTTCTGTGTAAGGTTTCTCTTCCCATCATTAGTATCATTTGTTTGAAACTGTGCTGATTACTATTAGTGTTCGTTAGAAAAGCAATGAGTCAGCTCATCATTTTTATATTATGAGATGAGGAGACAGTAATATAATCCAAACATTCGTAATAAAAACTCAGAGTTTTTATTAATTTCAAAAACTACAGGCAATGTGTGATGTCTAATGACATCTGCACTGAGTTTATGCAAATATTTGATATGTTGCTTATATGTTATTGTGACAGCACGGTATGCAAGATTTATAACCTCGATTAAGTGGTTGGTGCGACGATGCCAGTGTGGATACACGGTATACCTTACGTAAATGAAGAATTTATATTATCTAGAACTAGATATAAAATTAATGAAAACTACGACATTTGGCTTGAACAGACCTTTAAGCACCAAATCAGAGTTAAATTAAAAGTTAAAAATGATTTATCAAGCTCTATTTACTTTTAGAAGATTTAGTTAGAGATTCATTAGGAATCAGTAATTCTCCATATGTGCTCATTCCGAAAAGGAGTTTAAGATATACGAGGGATGTCTCTGAACGGGCGTATCAAAACCGGCTTTTTTGTTTTATTTTATTTGTTCTGCACATTTGGCCTAATCAATCATTAATCATAAACGCAGAGTGCTATCGAGTGAAAACGATTTAACAATCTTCTACAGCTAGAGACTTATAGAATGGTTTTGGTGTATAGTTTTGTTGCTTACAAAGGACATGGTCTTTAGTATCACGGCAAGATTAGCCTGCAAAACTAACTAGGTACCACTAGGAATAGGATGAGCATTAGTGGGCCCGTTTCATCCATAATTCCCCTACTACATTTAAGCAGAGCGAATATTTGAAGCTGCCAAGAAATGTCAAGGTATGCTGTTACTATTCTCAAAGGACATCAGCTGATTTCAAGTTCTACATAGTTCAGGGTGGTAGAAAACTTGTATTGTAAACTGAGGCTCTCAAGTTCGATACGAGTAAATTTAAAAATTTGTAAAACTCACTTGATAAAATCAAATTTCGCGGTTGATGGATAATGATGTAACACCCACTAAGGCATCTTAAAGCAATTCGTCCAAGCTACCGGCTTGGGCGTCCGCTTCGCCTGGAAGTCCTTAGTTTCTTTAGTAGTACTACTGACTGCTCAAATGAGAGTCTGTATCTTAACTTCTGATAACATAATTAGATTTGCTTTTTCGAAATTTAAGTAAAGTAGATTGTGAATCATGATCATTCGCGTTTAGCTGAAATCTTGAACCGTTTTTTATGTAACAATATTGATTGAAATTTAAAATTTAATTTAAAATCCAGCCCATAAAGGGGAAAAGAATTGACAATGTTTCTTTTTCCTTGCATGCATGTGGTTTTCTTGTGTTTTAGTTTGTGGTAAATCATTCTTACTAGATGCACAGGCCTGTGGATTCTTCAGAATTTCTTTGCATCACGTGGTAAGTTTGTTTTTTTGAAATCTTAAAACGATTTTTGCTTGTTTTCTCATTTTGCTCACATGTTAATAGAATTTCCCTACAATATATTTGTATTCGGTCACTTGCTAAAATTGAATTGGACATTAGATCTTTATAAGGGATTAACAGTGTTGTTTTTCACTTATTATTACTATAGAAATATTGAAATTTGAAATTACAATTTTCAGAATGATTTGTTTATATTGTTATATTATTTTTTTTACTGCATTTTAGTTCGTAATAACTTTGTACGCTCATGACTGTAAATATTTGTTTTTTTTATATCAATAAATTTTGTCTATAACTGTGTTCTTTTATTCGGGTTACTCCTTTCCTGCGCTCAAGGCCGCTGCTGAGTTTACCTGGCTAAGACCATAAGAGGTCTTTGTAAAGTAAGTATATTATGTGTAACGCAAGGCTATGTTACAATACAGCATTAATGCTAAAGTGATCTTGGTACCCAAAAGAATTATTGGTTTATTGCATTAAAGATGAACTTACAATCTGATGAAATATCAACTGAGTTGTTAAAGCTTTGTTACATGTAAAAATAGGTTTAGTGATCCTGAGGAATGACGTAGCGTAAAATAATATCGGTATGCCTTAAGAAACGACTTGCTCGGTTTTATCGGAGATTGGGCCGGTGTCATAGAGAGGCCTAACGGCAAAGAACGCTAACGAAAGAATTATGCTTTGAGAGGGCGCCAGTCTTAGTTAACTTTGATCTTTATAAATGAACAGCTGACCCTAAAACTGACCAACTGCTCCGGTCTACGGGATCGGCAATAGGGTCCTTCTGCGACAGCTCATCGATAACCCAATACTGAAAAACTTTTGTATGTCTCTAGTGTGCGTAGTCGGAGTCTTACGGCAATTTTCCAAAGTTTTATGCTTCCTGAAACAGACCTTATCACATGTGTTGCCACAAACAAACAACAATTAGAATCATAACAAAACATACAGTGTCCGCGGATTGAGTTGACAAGAGGAAAAAATTTTTTATTATTGGTCTTAGAACAAAATGTCATTCTTGATAAAATCTTTTGCTGGTTTCAAAACCTCCAATAATGGTAATATAATTTTGATGTTACCAACAATAATGAAGAAAATTTAAACAAACGCATTATTTTAGTATAAAAAAACGACTAAGTCCGAAATTTATTTAAAAATCAGATTGCCATGTAATTGCAGTTGCAGTTCAAACATGATAATTTTATTTTCGAGTAAATTTAGAACTTAGTCGTCTTTTTATACTAAAATAATGCGGTTTTTTTTACATTTTCTTCATTATTGTGAATAACATCAAAATTAAATTACCATTAATATAAAAGTTTTTCCTCTTGTCAACTCAATTCGCGAACACACTGTATATTAACACATGTAATATTCAATGAACACAAATTCGCAATAGTGAAACAAAAGTAACAGCTGGTCCGTTGCTAAATATCGTTTAACGGACTCGGTAATTTCATTAAACTTCGAATTTATCCACCAGGTTTTCATAATCTAAATGACGGCGAAAAGTTTGCTTATATTTTAAGTTAAATAAATAACAATAAATTCTTGCGAGGTTTACAATAACATCGCAGCTCACTTTCTCAACTTTTTAATAGGAAACATACATATTGTTCTTCTTAAGAACGTTGACAAATGTTCGATAACTTAAAAAATATATTTATAAGTTAAAACAAACTTACAGCTAAATTTGTAACTAAATCCAAATACGCTTTGCGATGATTACATAATCACCTAGATGGATGCAAACACTTGCATATACATAACATTGGCTTTAAATTCACTATCCCTTTATACAAAGCTGCTGTCTGCTGTAGTAAACTCCATTGCACCCACTGGATATGACGCACCACCAAGACTGGGTCAAACAGCTGTCAGCAGGGGATTCCCAAGGCTACGTATACAGCGTGCTGATTAAGTATGGAACAAATTCAATAACTCGAAAAGTATTAATATTTCGAAAAAACAAAAAGGGGTGTAACGATTTAAGTTTTTGGGCATTTTTTAATATTATGCACAAATCAATGACGTCATCATTATTTGACCAATGACGTCATCGATATTTATTTTAAATGACAACCCCAAAATATTTTTGCAGATTATTATTCGCCATTGTGTACAATGATCTTTAAATTTTCCAAATCTGCTCACGCTTTTCGGAAATATTATTATTTTTGTTTAGAAAATTTAAAACATTTTAAATCGTATTTCAACTCTTTAAATCTAGTGGGCTTGATTTAAATTAAATTAAAAAATCAAGTTTGCGTTTGTCCATCGCAGCCGATCATTATCGGTATTTCTATTCTCTCCTTCTCTGTTAAACTCATCGTCTTCGTTTGTTAAAAATTTTGGTATTTACAACAAATAATAATATCGAGATTCAGATAGTAAACGACAGAGATCTAGCTAGATGACATAAGGTAAAATCAAGTTGTGTACTTGATTTTTTAACGAGGAGTAGGGCTGCTGCTGCTCGATAGAGGTGATAACGCATGAATTATTTTAGAAATGTTGACTCATATTTAACGTGTTTTATTTTTAATTTTCTATGAAATGTAAACTGCATTTACTTAAATCAATGTATGTACAACATAATAATAATTTTAATTGCAGGAAGTTAAAAGTAATTAAAGGATGAGATAATATACTAAATTTTGTTTAACGCGGTCTCTTTAGAACAGGAATCCAATAAATTATGCAGTAACATTAGATTGTCTGCCTGGTATTATAAACACTGCACTTCGAAGTAATCCTTAGATGGCTTGTAAAAAGATAATTTTAATCTCGCCATTTCCGCATGCTGTTTCGTCTTCCTTCTGTTTTTTTTTTGTTTCTTGTACTAATTCGCAAAAACGATCATTATTTATAAATTAATGCGTTTGCCGTTTTTATTACTGATGATTTAATTCCTACTAACGTTATTAACTTTGAACGAATCTGTATAATTATTTTAAGACTATTACTAAGTTTATATAATTATTTAGCGTTCTTACTATTAGTAAAATGAACACAAGTAATTTCTTATAAACAAAACTGATCTTGATTTTATTTGTGACTAAATACTCTCAACTTATATAACTTTATTTTAATTGTGATCAAGATATAAGTAAATTTAATAGAAATATACAATAAACTAAAGGAGAAAGATACAAGGAATTAAAACGAAAATAGATAGGTACTCTTCAGATAATAAACATTACTAGCATTTACTTGTATCATGCGGCAATTTCAATTTCAAAATAAATCACGTATTCCATACCGTACAATCTCAAGAACTTTCCAATTCCTTTATTGGCATATATTACAAGAAACGCATACTTCTTGTTATTGTAATTTCTATTTTCTGTATTCATGCGATTTGTGTGAGTTACTGTAGATAGTCTGTGCGCTACAGCGTGGTTAACTTATAACAAGCTGATAATAACTTTTACTTTTGCTACCAGTAATAAAATACAATTTTTTACCTTATACAACAAGTATAGGTTAATGCTAATTTTAACACTGTATCGGAAGCTACAGAGAAATATGTATAATATTTCAGTGTCAAGGTCATTCGTGTTATTAATGCTTTCACATTTTTATTATATTCAAATTCTATTATTAAAAACTTTTTAAATGGAGGCATTAACACAGAATATGTGCAAATCTTAATTAATATGCTGGGTAAATTAAAATTTCTAATAAATGTTAAGAATTCTCACTTATTGTCAAGTCTATAGAAAGCTGCCTGTACTTTATCTATATATAATTAAGAATATAGAAATAATAAATTTCCTGTTTTAACATACTATACAGATGTATTAAAGATTTGTCTATGATTTATTAATTGCTAAAAAGTTCCTGAACAATAATTTCTACAACTACAAAATAATGTTATGTTGACTTCCTAATACGATGTTTCATAAACATAATAACTGCGAAGTACTATAATAAAATGAATTAGGAGAACACAATTAGTTTAAATTATATGTGTCTAAAGTGTTTGAAGAGTACCATCAAGCACCTGTCAAAGAATATCGAGTTCGCATGAGTTATGTAAGTCGTGTGTTGGTATTATATTTACCATCTTTAGTTATGCTCTGAATAGTTTCCATTAGAGTACTCATAACCTCTATCATAAAATGAAAATTAAATTAATGCTTTCTTTTAAAGCTTTTGTCAAAAACAGTTTTTCAAGTTTTGATTTTGTAATGCTTATACAAGACGCTCTATTACTTTAATTTTTTCTTCTTTTAATTATTAGTGCTATATAAGTTTAATGTACCAAATAAAAGTAGTACACAGTAAAGATTTTAGACTAGTCTCTTTCTCTCTTTTATGTGGTTCAATCTATACGCTTATGTCAAAACATCATGAGAAAGGCCACAGTATCTATTCAAGTCATTATCAAAAAAAAAATAACAAAAAATCAAGGAAGCTGTAATTAATTTATTTGTGAGTAGTCAAAAAAAGAAATTGCATGATATAGATGGTTGCCACAAATTAGGCAATAGAAAACCAAGATATAAATATTACATTAATAACAACAAGATATACAATTTGTACAGTTGCAATTAAGATCAGCAAGTTATTATTAATAGCTGTTACTGTATAACCGTTGAACATTAAGTTAAATCGAGAAAATATTGATAAGAAAGTTGTTCAAAGATGTGGAAGGCAAAATGAGTTTATGGAAACGAGGTGTGTATATAATTTTTAGGGCCAGTTGTCTAATTTATGTTCATGTTCACACTTGAACTTAGATTGGATAACCGGCTTATTAGTTGCAGTTGCAAGTATGACCTTTACTTACTTCAACTTATAAAATGTAATAGTTTCTAGATCTTTTGAGCAGCTAACAATTTACAATAATTTATATTTTTATAATATTTTAAAGCAAAGTAAATAAGAATGAGACATTATGTAAACAAAAGATTACGATTGCAGTATTTAGCTACTATTGAAAGCATCCTCAACCCACAAATTTAATTAATCTTAGCTTTCTATAAAATCTTTACTCAGGAACAATCATTTGTAGGTACGATACTTTTCTCACTGCATACTGACGATTTATCGAGTAGTAATTGCAATTTTTCTGATGAAAATCGATAGAAGAGGTTACGATCACCATATATCCCACCAAGCTGTGCCTCTGAGATAGGACAGTTGAGAAACCATCTTTAATTTATAAGTATTATTAGATGTAGTCAAGATTTGAAAGAGGGGGCGACAGAGAGAGACAGAGAACCAAATCAAAACAATAACGTCCTCCTGCTTCTTTACAGAAATATATATAAACCAAAATCTTTTCAATCCTGCGTAATCAAACTTATACTCGTAATTGTAGTAGGATTTACCAACAACAAGAAGAAGGAAAACTTGAAAGAATTGAGCTAGATAAGCCTAATGTTCAAATCTTTATCATAGATAATTATTATAAAGAATGCAACTATCACAAATATGTTATAACGGTTAGTGAATGATAGGAATTATGTAAAACAAGGTTAACAGTTACAAACAATCATAACCACGTAATAAATAGTTGATACAATAAAAAAATAAATGAACATCATCTTCATTTATACTGAAAAATAGATCAAGAACATTTTATGCAATGTTTACAATTACAACACAAATTAATAATAAAACTGGAACAACCATTTATTGAATTTAACGAGGCAGTTCTATTTAGTTTATTTAATATTTATTACTGCAATGCTTCAATCATGAAGTAAATTTCTAAATAAAGACATCTTCAATATTTTTTATAAAATTTTTACGGGTACTATTTAACTTTCTATCTTTTAAAATACAACTTAATTGATTTATAACCATTAAAGTATTTAAATTTCTATGGTGTAAGGTCATTCACGTTATTGCATTTCTGATTTGTATTTCTCCTCATGCAGTACTACGTAAACCATGTATGCATTCATTTACTTACACTCTCGAATTAAAACGATAAAATTCCATTTCAACAGAAATATATCGTGAGATCAAATTACAAAAATAGAGTAGGCTATGGAATTAATCTTTAGTTGGTATAAATGATAAACAAATTCTTATTCACTGATGTGTACATTTTATAATGTAAAACTATCAAGTGCCAACGACAATTCATTTGTTTACAATTTACACCAACCTAAAGATTTTAATTGCATAGTTTGTTTGATTTTTTAAATTTGCAGATGTTTTCATTGACTAAAGTATACATACTTTGCAAACTTTTAGTTTTTTACTGCGATTGCTAAGAACATAATACGGAAGTAATACAGTTACCAAATAAATAAATGAAACAAATGAAATGCTGCATGTTGCATTAGGTGTTACGCCTACGCAACAAATACTCAAACATTGCTATATTATTAGCATATTCGATATTACTTTTGCCATTCAATCGACACCACTCTCTTTTCTTTCTCTCTTTCTTCTTTTTCCCTTGCTTTCCGCACTATGGCTATGTTTTGTTTCACCGTGATTACTGGACCGACAAAAAAGAGAGGGGGTGATGGGATAATTCCCCCGGGCCCAGTTTTTTTTGAAGGTCCTGATTTTCTGAAAACAAATTACTTAGTTCTTTTTTATTTATATTAAACTTTCTCTAACTCAATTGAAAAAACAAAAGAATTTAAATTAACAAATAACTTTATCAGGCTTACATTATTATTGCTAAAAAATAATTATTTAAAAAGCACCTGTACATCACCTAATTTTTTCTTCATTTTTATAATGTTTTTAAAGTTTTCCATTTTACCAGTAAAAGTTTAGATGATTGTTTAAAATTGTGAACAAAAGAAAATTAATCCGTTTTTTTCTCATACTCAAAATTTCTCAAACAGCTTACTTGCTGCATAATCTTAGTAAAGAAAATCGAACCAATAATTTTATCAATCTAGAAAGATCAGTCTAAGCATTTTAGATATTTCTAAGTAATACTATTTTACTATTATTGAGGGTGTAACTTAACAAAGGGATTAGATATAGTCTGTTTCTATATTATAGAATTCAGAGTAGGCTTTGATTTAACCTCATTTTTGCAGTGTACAACAAACATAACAGTAAATTCAAATTTACAACATAAAAGCGAAAATCACTGCATCCAGTGGCGGAAGTGGTAAATATTTTCTACCGGTGTATGTACAATTAGAAGATAGTCACTATTGTAAGGTATATAGACCATTCAAATAATTTTTGATGCGATTTAGAATTAGCTGCTTCTGATACGCAGAAGGCACTCTGCATTCAATACTTGTGCAAATTCGATTTCAAATTTACTAATAAAACAGTTGGCTTGAAATATTTACTAATTTAAATGCCATCTCAGCATCTAAAGCAATCTTAAAAGCTGGCTAAGTAAGTTTATGTTAATTACAGAAATTTCCAGGCACGTTTAGAGTTAGATAGGTTAGGTTAGAAGCTGTTGTTGAATTTATGATAATCTATTAAAATAAAACTTACTTAAGTTACACACTATGTGCTCCATACCTCGGGGCACATGGGACAACTACGTTAAACATATTAGAAAAATGAAAGCAAGTTCAAACTGATTTATTGTACAACTAGGTAAAAAGAAAATTTACCCACGAATGCAAACTGTTGGCTTGCAAACGAGTTTGGTAATTTCATAGGTAGGTAAATGTTAGTTTACCTATGAGTAGAATGCAATCTTCAAAGAACTTCGTAGGAGTCGTTACTGAATTTGCGGAGTCTGGGTGTCTGTCTGCATTTTTTTTAAGTTTAAAATTTTTACTTCAGATTTGGATTCTATATCAAAAACTAAAGACTGGTAGTGTCTTCCTTTTTTGATATGGTCAAAATGGTTTCCAAAAATTTTGTTTTTGCTTTAGAATCATATTGTACATCAAAAGGTAAGAGAAACGTATAGTTTTAGTTTTTTGATATCGCCTTGGGAACATGATCAAAATGGGCGCCAAAGAAACAAAACGGAGTTAATTGTGATTATGCGTTGCATTTCCAGATGTTTTATTTTATAGTTACAGTTTTTGAAGTAATACACATCAAAAATAATATTACATTTGGAAATTTGACATTCTTACAATGTTTAACTGTCATTGAAGTTGGTAACCGTAGTTACAACAATAAGCGGATACTATGTTGACATCGTAATACAAAATGATAGAAGAGTTGGTAAAATGTTTTACCATCACAAAAACGATGGGTAAAACAGGAAGACAAGTGTAAGTACAAAATAAAAATAAATAACGAACCTTTTATTGAACTACAAAAAATAACATAAATCCCTTGAATATAAATTTAAACCTTATTCAGTATCTATTTTGGCGAAAAATAAAAGCTAGCGTTACCGCAGTTAATACATATGAAATGATCGTCGTTCCTTGATGCATCTGCACATCTGCACACATTTCGCAGGCAGAATCAAAGCATTCTTCATTTGTTTTCCCACCAAAGCTATCACGTGTTGGAAGCACACTTTAAGTGTAGCATACAGACATGCCAGTCTCCTTTACTCCATGTGTACAATTGTACATTTTAGACAAAGAAAGTGAATTACAGTCTATACATGTTTCACTCTAATAAACTATCCGATTCTTTTGAAATCTTATAAGTGGCACTTCTAGATTCATACATTAAATTCAACTGGATTAAATACCTTCAGTCGTTTTAGTCGCAATAAAAATCAGAAAATCTTACAAGATCTACCTTAGAAATAACTTTTTTTTTTCTAGTGCAACAGCTATAATTCATAGAATAATAAATTCTCATTATAGTCTGAATCCTATTGGAGAAAGTTGCAACAAGAATATTTACGCCCGTCTCATGCGTCCCACTCTATACAGTGTGGAATTAAAGTATGGAATATTATAAAAAAAAAGCGAAATCAACATGTTTTTTTAAAAACGCTGAGACAGGTCGATTTTAGTTTTTAAAAATACACATTAATATGTGCGATTCACCTTCTGACTTTCATTTGTTTTTTAGTTATGACGTCATCGCAAAAAAATTTAAATGGCAATGTAGATTTTTTGTAGTGGAATCCGATAGTGATTTTTCTTCTTTTTATGATCATGCAAATAAATCGTAAGGTTACATAACAAAAATTCTGAGAAAAATCGAGTTGAACATTTAATGTTGGTAAACTTTAGCATTCCTAGCAAATGCACCCCAGTTCGTCCCTAAAGAGGGAAACGAAGAGTGAATAGTGCGGTTACTGACCATATCGCGAATCGGGCAATTTTTAAATGACCAATTCAAAAATGCTCAAAATTACCTGTTGCTAAAATAATAACCCGAGATCTCTCATTTATTTCGGTAATTGTGCGAATTTGGCATCTGAATCTAATATACAGTGTGTCCCCGGATTGACTTCGCTATAGGTATAATTAATCAAAAATTTTTGAATCTCGTTTTGATGTTTTGTGATACGGCTCTGCTTGGTCTGAAAAGAATTTCAAACACATCTTTAGTTTCTAAAATCCAAGACGGTCATGACAATTGAGAAAAAACCATTTTGTGTTGAAGCTAAGTAATCCGATTGTGAAATTTTGCGTATAGCCATAATTTCATATTCTGAACAGCTTTCCTTAATAATATTGTGCCGTATTATTGACCAAAATGGCATTTTGCTGCAATGGGCAGGACATAACGAAAGATACGAAGATAACAGGTGGAACAACATAATTCTGTGATAGCGATCATACTTAGACCAGAGACCAAAAGGAAGGTCGCAAATGAGACGGAGTGATGATCTCAAAAACACGCAGGACTAATGTGA
>VTPC01005505.1:40609-52951 GCA_011009095.1 Ignelater luminosus | reverse complement strand
ATTACGTGGAAAGATTAGATAACATTGATTCCAAAGTCAATTATATTAACAATCAAATTTTAAAGTTATTTAGTATCCATGCACCTATAAAATCTTCCACGTTACGTAGTAGAAAACGTCCTTACATCACGGATGCTTTAAAAGTAATAATTAATGCAAAACACAAAGCGTATAAAAAGTATTCAAAAACCAAACAAGAAACTGATTTTAATAACTACAGGCATTTACGAAATTACTTATCTGTTGCTACAAAGAATGAAAAAATTGCTTTTATTAAAGATTAATTATATGTTAACCGTTGTAATCCAAAGATGTTATGAAGAAACTTTGCTTCTTGGAATGTTCACTTAAAACCTCAATCAGAAATAGCAGAGGAAATGAAGAACGCTAATTTAATTAACAATTACTTTACAAATATTGTTCAAAATGTGGTTGTTGATAACGATACAATGAATTATTTCCTTAACAATAGATTTAATAACAACCCTCCAACTGACTTATTTAGAGAAATAACAGCTGAAGAAGTAGCTAAAATTGTAAGTAAATTAACATCTAACGCTTGTGGAATTGACAATATAAATTTAAAAATGTTAAAACTAGTATTACCATTTTGCATATATACTCTAACACATATCATTAATTTCTCGCTTAAAACTGGTACCATCCCTGCAATCTGGAAGAAAGCTGTAATTAATCCATTACCAAAAGTGACTAAAGCAAGTGAATTAAAAGACCTTAGACCAATTAGTATATTACCCACGATGTCAAAAATCTTAGAAAAGGTTGTTTACTTATTCTTAACTGAATATATTTGCCAGAGTAAAATATTGCCACCTATTCAGTCTGGGTTTCGTAAACATCACAGCACTACCACCGCAATGCTTAAGATAACTACAGATATAGCGAGAAATATAGATAAATCAGAAATCACTTATCTTGTGCTTTTAGATTATAGCAAAGCATTTGACGTTGTTAACAGAGACCTACTTTTAGCGAAATTACATTTTTATGGAATCTCGGATGAAAATTTGCAGTGGTTTAAAAATTATGTAACAAACCGGTTTCAAATGGTAAAAATTGATAAGATTTCTGAAAAAACTGAAATGAATTATGGTGTCCCTCAAGGAAGTGTTTTGGCACCTATCCTTTTCACAATATTTACGGCTGATCTTCCAAATTCTTTGCAACATCACTGGGATATTCACCAATATACAGATGATACTCAAATATATAAATCGTGTTTACCAGAAAAAAGTAATGACTTAATTACAGAGCTCAATCTTAATCTGCAAAATATTCTAGAATGGTCGAAAAAGAACGGATTGCGTCTAAACTCTGAAAAAACCATCGTGATGTGTATTGGTACAAGAAATTTAATTTATAAAACTAAACAGAATGCTAGAAACCAAATTATGTTAAATAATTCTATTCTAAATGCTAGTGAAAGTTCTCGCAATATTGGATTAACTGTAGACCATAATCTAGATTTTGAAAGGTATGTTGTCAAAAAGTGCAGCCAGTGTTACATGAAATTAAAGTCTTTGTGGAAATTTAAAGATATTTTACCGCCAAATGTAAAATGGAATTTAGTTGACGCCCTTATCTTACATCATCTTGATTACTGCAGTTCCGTCTATTTCAACTTTTTAACATCTCGAATGAAGAGTACCTTGCAAATTCTTCAAAGTTGTTGTTTAAGGTTTGCATATCAAATTAATAAAAGAGAACATATTACGCCTCATTATAACGTTCTACCCGTTCTACCGTAAGCGTGTAATTATTATGAACACCATAAAGCTAGACATACAAAATATTTTATGGGTGTCAAGATACAATAATAACAACAATTGAAGGTGTAAACAACATTTAAAAGTCTGATATTTTTTTGGTTTGCATACGCCGCGTGCACTGCTTATTATTATTTATATTGAAACATGATACCAATTAAAAAGTTTTTCAATCCTTAACAGCAACTTTTAAAAAAATTGGTAATAGTATTCTTAAGTAAAATTTTCATTCTAAGTGGACTTCTTCTTTAAGTGGTGGACACTTGCTGATTTTGGGGAAACACTTCTTCTAATGTGATCTAAACACATGCCAAAATCTAACGTTACTTTGATTACTCAATTGCAGGTTATGCAGAAATTTTGCTTCTATTTTCTGGGCTAATAAACAGTGATTACCAAATAGTAAATAAGTAGTAAGTACTAAAGCATTCCTAAAACAAAAACCTCCCTACTTATAATTTTTTAGTTATTAAATTTATATAAAACTAAAAGAAAGAGTAAACGATTTTAAAACAGGGTGAGTACTGATAAGCTGCGGTTGACTCTCTCACTGACAATCGTTTATTTTCGGGAAATACTTATCGTGTGTTGGTACTATGATTAAGCGTTATGATATGAAATAACTGAATTTGTAAAACGGAAAGCTGTCAGTTAGTAGTAAACAAAACTGTTGAACAGATGTTTGTATAGTTTATGCAAAAAAAAATCATGAAGCTTGTATTAATATGTGTTGCAATTATTTACTTTTTAAATTCGAGTGACGGTGCTCGTATCTTGGGTATTTTTCCTCTTACTACATACAGTCATTTTATTTTGGGTCATACTTTGATGAAAGAACTTGCATCTAGAGGACATGAAGTAACTGTAATGAGTCCGTATCCGCAGAAAACACCGATAGAGAATTACAAAGATATCGATTTAAGTGAAATGTTAAGAAAACATGAAGGTATGTAGATGTTTACTTTTGAATCTTGATAAGGAAATTATAACATGATATACAAATTATCTTAACTGCCTTCCTACATTTATTATTACTTTTATTTAGAATAACTTACTAGTTTTTTCTTTTTATAGTCATAATACGTTACGTAATACTATGATACGTAAAGAAAATCATTAAAAGCAACATGCATCAATATTATTCACTTATCACCTAGTATCAGTACTTATACCTACGTCACTTTTTGATTACAAGATCGTTATTGCTTGCATGTAATAATTAGTTTCTATTATAATCTCTAAGCGAACCCGTTAACCCATGTCTCTTCTATGCATATGCAGTGTTTGAACTTCATTTTGTATAATCAACAGCAATTCGTTTCAAAAGACGGCAAGTTATTTGCAAAAGTATAAGGAAGTGTTACCAACCAATTACTTCTACTTTATAAAATTGTTTTTGACTACACAGAGTCAGAAAATTAATAATATTAATTAGAATTAAAGTACTGTTTAGCAACAACCTATTCTTGAAATAACACTTTTGTTTGTTTTCAGAAAACAGAAAAAACGTATTTGATATAATTAACGTCCCTCCCGCTGTATCAATACTATTTCTGCATCATTGGATCATTAATGGAACTTCAGAATGTCTCAAAATGGACGTTGTACAGGACTTTTTGAAATCAGATCAAAAGTTTGATTTAGTTATAGTAGAAGAATTTGTACTATATGCATTCATGGGTTTTTGTCACAAATATAATACCCCATGCGTTACATTCAGCGCAACAGGATTATCCTTGTTAACAAGCAATCAAGTTGGTAATCCAATTTCACCTTCGTATGTTCCAAACATTGCTCTCCCTTATCTCTCACATATGAATTTTTTCCAAAGACTTTTTAATTCTTTAATGTATGTTTTCTGCGAATTAGTGACACATCTTTATGCATTACCACAACATAATAAAATCTTACAAGAATATTTTCCTGGCGCTCCACATATAACAGAACTCTATTACAATGTATCATTGACATTAATAAATTCACATGTTAGTACACATCATCCTGTACCACTAGTACCAAATATGATAGATGTTGGGGGGCTTCATATAAAACCTCCAAAGAAATTACCAAAGGATTTACAAGAATATTTAGATAATGCTAAAGAAGGTGTAATTTTCTTCAGTATGGGTTCAAATGTAAGAAGCATGGATATGCCAGTTGAGAAAAGAGAAATATTTCTAAAAACATTTGGACAATTAAAACAAAAGGTTTTGTGGAAATGGGAAGATGAGAAACTTTCAGGAAAACCAAGCAATGTAAAAATTTCTAAATGGCTGCCACAAACAGATGTCTTAGGTATTGTTATTTTCTTCCTATTTACTTATTTTAATCTAACTTATGATTTCAGCGCATCCAAATATTAAATTATTTATAACACACGGGGGACTACTAAGTACAACAGAAGCTGTGTATCATGGAGTTCCAATTGTAGGAATTCCGCTTTATGGAGATCAAGTGATGAATCTAGCAAATGCAGAAAATAATGGAATTGGACGTGGTTTACCTTATAGTGAATTAACTGAAGACAAACTTTCAGATCTCATACAGGAAGTATTAACAAATCCAAAGTAAGTATCTTTAAGAATAAACTTGTATTATGTGATCTAATTGTCTAACTGATATTCTAGATATGCAGATAATGCTAAGAGAAGATCAAGCATTATGAGGGATCAGCCAATGACAGCTTTAGAGAGGGGTGTATTTTGGGTTGAATACGCGCTAAGGCATAAAGGTGCCCCACATTTAAGATCAGCAGCTTTAAATCTAGCCTGGTATCAGTATCTTCTGCTAGATGTGATAGTATTTGTGATAGCAGCATTATTTATGACATTTTTAACATTACGTTTTGTAATCAGGAAATGTATGGGTTCTAAGAAGAAAAGTAGTAAAGTATCAGAAGATAAGAAAAGAAACTAATTTGTAAATATAAATTTTGTTTTTGTTTTTAAAGGTAAAATCAAGAAACTTATTGCTTTAATAAACAACACTTTCCTCTATAGAATAACTAATAATTAGTAACAACTTAAATTCATAAAACAGAAACAATTGTGATATATTACATAATAAACGTATGATACAATTAGAAAGTTCTATATTAATTATGGGACGGTTGTTAACTTAACCTACGATCTACCATTGTCAGTAGCACTGTTAGATGTGTTGCATAAATAAAAGAATTCAGTTAGTATACAGAGTGGGCTAACACTCTTAACGTAACATACTTGTATCATTCCATTACGTTGACAAAAGTATGTTGGGTTGCAGCACATGTTTTCTAAGGGGCTTCACGTTAAGTGATGCACTCTGTATATTTAATAAAAAATAAACCAACTTCCACCATATGGTCAAACTAATAGATAAGGTCATAAATTCAACACTGCAGTTTCAAGCAAAATCATTAATTTACAATTTATTTAACAGTTGAACGTCATTGTTATAAAAATGCATAATAAAAATACTTTCTAGCTAATGTGCAAATAGCCAAATTAAAATAAACGGTGGAATTGATGTGACAAAATATCAATTCACGACGCGGGCGCGCATTTAACGTAGTAACTTAGTTTATTTAATAAATTAGTGGTGTAGCACGACGATATCAAGAAGGGTTACTGTGTGACTAGTGTGTGCTTTATTTTTATGAGTTATTAAAAAGATTTGCATATCTATAGGTATTGAGTGCATCATATCTATTGGTAAGTTTAATAACTATGATAGTTAAATGCATTTGCATATCTTTGCAATAACTTATTATACAACAAAATGCAAAAGAAAGTAAATCTAACTTATGTAAGTTATTATAACAATGCAAATTATTATAAAAAGTGGCTCTTACAAATTGGAACATGAAAATGCTATCTATTTAAAATAATTTTTGTGTTTTATCTAGTTATAAAACGGTTTAATCAATTGTAAATTTTATATCCTAAAATTAGTTAAATTCCTTTCAGTAATTCTTTTCTAGTTTATTCAAATAGAAGATTTTTTAAAAATAGAAACCCGTACTTTCTAAAAAAAGCCCATTAAAAGGAAAATAACAAATCATTAATCATTAATTGAACTTTGATTTTATTAAACAGAAGAGTTCGCGAACAAAATCGATTATGTACGCTTATCTCTAGGGATGCGCTCTTTTATATGTTGACCAATAAATTCGTCCTAATAGACATGTGGAATTTGGAATACCCGTCTTTGCTCGGTAGCTTCTCAACTATGACATTGACCTTGAATGTATATATTAATTTACGCTTATGTACTTAGAATAGGAAGAATTTGTGTATACAGGTTTGCACTGGAAATAAATTCAAATCACTCTCTTAAACTGTGAATGTATAGGAAATTTTTCTTTTGGCTAGAATGTAATTACATCCAGTCCTGCAATAAAATCTGCATTTGCCCCCCTTAAATAATCGTTAAACACAGCAACGGGAAAGTACGAGCCAACTTTTTCTAATAATCCATATAGGAGTTACAAAAAAAAAATAATTTACTAAATGAAGATGAAAATCTCAAAACGGTTTGCTTACACTTTACATTTTCATTAAGTAAAATTGTAAAACGTACTAATTTATAATTGGCGATGCCATGTCTTGAAAGAACAGAAAAATATGATTAAATAAAACCCCCAACAAAACCATACAATTCACATTGAAACAAATCTTATAAATTAAAACAAAACTGCAATGACAGTAGAGTACCCAGAAAAATTTCTTCAAGAATTGTAAAAACTAATAATGAGAACTTAATAACCGGTATAAATGTAAGTACACGACAGGTCTTGCATAAGCTAGAATGCGGAATCTAAATAGTTTTTATGTACATTAAAGCAGATTCTCAAGAGAATGTTAAAATCCAGGGGCTGAAAAGATTGTTTTGTCTTTAGCCAACTCGTTTCAGTCGGAAGCCTTAGGTTACAGGTAAGAGGTGTTAAAGATCCAAAATAAAAAGGTAAGTAAATGACAATCGTTAACATCTAGCATGCAAAGTAAATAAGACATAAGATGTCCTAACCTATTAATTCCAAAAAATCTGAAATCAGTATATTTAGAGACAACTAAAAACTAAATTCTACTGGATTGTTTAATAGATTCGCTGTAACCCTGTTTAGTAGTTTAAATTATCTCAATTTTGAATATTATAGGGTTTAAATTTCCGGTCTTAAATTAAATACAATTTGAAAATGCAAATAGAATTGTTAACAATAAAAACCAAGCAATAGATTTGCAGGTCGTCGTCAATGAAACCCAAATCTGGATCTAGCTGTATTAATAACGGTACCTTACGAATTTCCAGGCATAATAATATTACCTACTATATTTTACCTTGCGGATTTTAAACGATACCAACCCTATTAATAGCGAATGTAAAAAAGCTTGGTTTGAACTTAACAAAATGGTATTATCTATTCAAAAATTACATTTAGTTTTTAATTATTTCACACTTTATTAAACTCGTTAATATAAGACTAGGACGATATACGGAGACTAACAAGCAAAATAGTTACAAATCAAGTTGATTTCACCAAACAGTAAATTGTTTGATGTTCTTGAAGACTTGCAGCCTCAACTCAAGTTTATAGCGGATTAATTACGTTTTAATCCTGGGAAAACAATACCCCTATGGGACTACTATAACCGAAATAAGGAAAAAAAAGAGATTTCTTTCATATGGGACTATTTACCTACCCAATTTCGACGAGACAAAATAGCCTTTTTAAAAAAAAATAAATGTAATGCAACTGGAAGTGGTAACGATGTAACTTCCTAAACAATCCCAAGAGCTAAAACCAACAATAGATTTGCTACCACAAATAGTTGAAAATGAGTTAATACAAAATCAGGAAATATAGAAATCACACCCTGCTAGAGCGATCAAGAAGACTGGTCATGGAGTAGCAAGATAAACGTCGAGGCAGTCGAGACCATGTATTCAATATGGCGCAGAAATTAAAAGATTTAATACAAAATTCAATACGTAATAATAAAAATTATATTTTACAAAACGTCCTTAATTACAGAACTACGATTTCCAAAATAAATGCCTTAAAGAAATAAAGAGAACATTAGCCAATAGCATACTCTTCAAATGACAAAAAGCGATATACCTAAGAAGAAAGCAACGAAAATAAACACCAAGTTACCAAAGTGCAAATATCAAGCAGCAGGTGTTTAGCTAGAACTAATACCCAGAGAATAAAGACACCAAATAGAAAAAAGTTAATGGATCTAATGCACAATCAAAACAACAAGTCTCAGGGCCTCCGATAAGTCAATGAGAAGTCAAGAGAAAACTTCTTTTTTTTCTTCTTAATCTTAAGCCTTTTTTACCTCTAGGTGTAAGGCTTGAAAACTTACTAATATTAACGGAATAACCCACCGGGTGACCAAAAGTTTATAGCGTCTGCTACTAAAAGTCAACCAAGCTATAATAACCTTAAACGATCCAACTCTTAGCACTAACGTGCCTGAAACTGAAAATCACTAACCAACCCCGAAAACAACTAATCAACCAGTCTTAGCGTATATATATATTTTGAGACCGTTTTCACATCGCAAAAAATACGAGTTTCTCGAACAGGATTATCTGTTACTGATTTGTTGACAGTTGTTATGGGAAAAAACAATTAACGTTTTGTAAACTGTTACAAGCTAAAATAAACTTTAAGACACAGGCTTATAATCAATGACTAGAAGGCACAAAGAACTAAGTTTGCTGATACCCCGACTAGCAAACAGCGAAGACGGCTAGGTTCGAAATGCTTACTTATAACCAAAATAGCTCAAAATCGGTACTAATTGAGGGCGGCACTATAGATTCAGCCAGGTCACATGATTCAAAAGGACCATAGTCCGTCTTAAATCGGTAACAGCTTTACAAATACTTACTGAAAGGTTTCTAAAAGAAAAACTTACTCAAGATGTTAAACCGCCCTGTACAAAGGTGCATTTACTTCTTTAACTAAATTAGGAATATTTAAACAAAATCATCAAGTTCTTTTCAGATCACTCAGTATAACAAGGTCTTTTGAGTCACCCTGTATATTCTTTAATAGTTAAATTTAGAATAACTAAATCAAGTTAATAAAGTGGTTTGGTGACTTCAATATTTCCAATTAAACTAGTGCATACAGGTACAATAAAAGAACGCAATAGTTTTATCAAGTTTTTCTGCGCAGAATTCTGGGCAACCACACTCGAGGGAAATCTCCAATAGCAAGCAAACTACGTGGATCCCGTCAAATGTCCCACAAATAGCTTACGACCGCATATAATACATTTCAATGAACTAACAATACAATCATTAAGATATCTGATTTTGTTTAACTAACTATACTCGACTATAAATTCGTTCAAAAACAAAATGGTTACGATTAAAATAAAACTTTACTGAATTATAAACTCAATGTTCATTAGAATAAATGGTAAACTAGAACGATTATCATAAAAATGGTCTTTATACGTTTACACGCCTCACAAAACTTCCCCACAAAAATCCAACAACTCTCTCTTACACCCAGAAAAACACACACTCTCCTCAGGCGTCGGTATATGCCCTGATCTGCACTCCGCGATTATTATCCATTAACTAAACTATGCAGGTTGCTACCCCACGGAAGCAACTACTCCCCACGACCATATTCCTTAATAGAGTTTAACCCAATTTAAAATACATATCGCGGGAACGTACGTTTGACGTTGTAAATACAAAGATCTCAGCAAAACAAGTCTTCAGTTTCCAAAACGAGCTCAAAAAAAGAACTGCGTTTTGCAGTGAAAGCCCTATGGGAGTCATGGTAGTCAGGGATGAGTGTAACCAAAATATACGCTTTATTAAAAAACCAGGGTGTAAATGGAAATTTAATTTTTTATAACTTAAAAAAACCCTGGGAGACTTCTGCCATCGATGGCCGAAAGAAGAGTGCCATAATAATCGAGTGCATAAACGTCTTAAACGCAAACCTTGCCGCATGATTAAGTCAATGCCTACAAACAAACATATCTTCCAGATCTATTTCTAGTATACTTAATGAAGACCTCAAACTCAATGCCATTTCCTGAACGAACGGTTACCAGGAGCTAGATTTAAAAAGTGGAAGCAGTTGCTCACGCGATACGACCCACGAATAATTTTTTTTACTGATGGAAAAGTGTTCTTCTCAAAAAAAGGCATTTCATCGCCAAAATGATAGTGTTAATGCAAAAAACGTCATGAGAACCCAAAACCCATCGAAGGTCATTGTCTGCAGGGACGATTCTTACGGAGGAGGGAGATGAGAAAAATTCACTTTTGCAACATTAAAACGAAACACCAATTACTACATCCAGGAGATCCTTAAAAAGCATGTTAAATCTCTTATCACAAACCCTTTTCGAAAATGGACATTGGGCTTTTCAACAAGACTCAGATCCTTCTCGTAAGGCAAAAATCTCAAGATTGACTCTCTGCAAATATCCCAAGCTTTGTCACATACGAAAAATGGCTTGCTTCTAGCCTTGACCTAAATCCCCTAGACTACAAATTACGGTCAGAACTGGAGCATAGGGCATGTTCAAAAAGACACAAGAATTTTGATGAGATAAAGAACCCATCATCCGAGGGGCGGTGGAAATACCGTTGAATGTGTTTTTCAAGTACGCTTAAAGAAATGTATCGCAAACAATGTACTTTATTTGTAATAAATAGTTATACAGTAAACTTTTCTCCTCCATTTACATATAACCCGATGTTTGTCAAAACATGAGTCTCAAAAACAATGGCGACATTAGGTATACATAAACCTACTCAATTAAATAAATATTTAAATAAAAAGGAATAAGTTAGCCAAAAAGTAACATGTATAAGTATCTGAAGGATGAGTCGCGATAACACAAAATTGTAATTGAGTAGTTCTGTGCTAGGAAAATTTTTCATCTGAGCGACATATTGCCGAGAAGATGAAAACTTGTAAGAAAATCGTCGAAGGTAACGACTCACTCATAAAAACAGCAAATGCAAGATCTAAAGAGGATGTGTACCCTAAGGTGCAGCTAACAATTTGTCAACGTCACTCGGGAAACCTCCAACCAACAAACATAACTAAAAAGGCTTGATGCTGGCCACATATCATGCTGCCGTTATTACCCTGTACTGGCATGATACTGGCAAACAGTGATGGGCCTGATCATATAGGTCACACTGGCCAGAAGCAGGGCCAATGCTTTACCAGTACTAATGCCCGCATCTTGCCATCAAGGGTCCATTACAGTGCCAGTAGGTTTACAGTGATGATTTTCTTCTGGCTCATTAAATGAAACACACACATTTTTTGTTTTACCTTTACAATGCCAGTACAAAAAAAATGACCCTGCCCGAAGAAAGAACGTTTATGGCTAAGTTTTGATTTTTAAATGAAACTTAATTTAATTTTTTTTAAATTTTAGCCATAAGTCACATATGTATGCCCTTTATTAAGTTTTTGCTATTCTAAACTAAATCAATAAATAATAGAAGCATATAATTCTATATAATTTATAATAAATATGAACACAAAAATCCTACTGTCTCCCCACAAATAAAAGTTCAAATGATCGTGCAAGCATTGATCATTATTTTCGTCCTTGTTTGGACTCATTGGTGGAGAATAATAACAGTCAATACTTGTCCGCTTCATGCTGGTTATATACAAAGCTAATACAACATTAGCAGCATGAAAATACTAAGACGCCATCTAATAGCAATGGCTCGACATGCCTTTCTTATTCAAAAATTAAATATTTTTAAATTGGCAATATAGAAAGAATTGTTCTAATTTTTAGTGGGGTTTATATGTATAATAAATAAACTTAATATTTGGCCGTTTGCAGGGTGCGCTGGGATTGTCACGGTTACTAGACATGTAGACTGACTGAGCTAATGCTGCCAATGTGAGCTTTGTTACGGTTACTATGTATGTGTGACCAATGGCTGACCGAGCTTAGGATGCCAATTACGGCTTTGTTACGGTTACTAGATATGTGGCCACTGACTGGCCAAGCTATGGGTGCCAGAAGAAGACCGTATGCTGGCCGTTATATGCATGTTTGCTGGGCAATGACATGGCAACGCGGAGCACAGAAATGAAAGGTATCTACAAGCTGTATCCATTTCTAGGTAGAATAATGGATAAACAAACAAAAAGAATACTGTAGATGTAAAATCTAGTACACGCCCAACCAAATACCCTAGCGCAAGCAACTGTAAACAACTAGATTACTACAACCAGCAACTCGAATGCATAAAATCCAATTACAGAACAGTATGTACATACACTGCCTGTAGTACTAGGTTTTACAATGTTGCCATCAGTAAATACCAATAAAAGACAAGCTAGATCAAAACTTTTGGAGTACACCTAGCTCATAACAGAAGAACAACCAAAATAGCAAGAGATCTTGACGCACAGCAAAACCATTTTCACACCATCAAATAACTAAATACTAGAAACGTAAACCCGCCTATTGTTAAACGGGGAGGTCATCTGGAGCTCTAGTCAAAGATTATGCACTTTTATAATCAACCCACCAAAATACACAAAAATTAT
>VTPC01005505.1:0-25599 GCA_011009095.1 Ignelater luminosus | reverse complement strand
AAAAAGTGCGCGTCCAAAATGGCTGAAACTTTGGTGAGTAACTATCAACAGATGAACAACGAAATTCAGTAGCTTTTATTTACGAGTGCTGCCATCTTCACGTTGAGGTCGGAAACTTTTCAGACCACCCTCGTAATTCAAGTTACCATTAGTTCCAGCACTATTTTTCTATTACGCTGATCCTTTTAGCATAAAATCAAAAGAAGGTCATTGCGCTAAACTGCTCAAATACTGCATTTATTCGCGTGTTTTACAAAATCAACAAAATTCAGTGTCAGAAATATTAGCATCTGAGGGTATATCTTGGGACTTCATTTCAGCATTCTCAACAAATTTTGAAAGTCTCCTTGAGGCTGGAATTAGATTTACAAAATAAAAATCTTTTACTATTTTGAAGTTACGAGGCTCTAAAGATAAAATACAAAATTTCCAACAGTGGCTTTCACATAATTATTGCTGAGTTAGGACAACTAAAATCTATTGTTGGTTATTTAACTTCAGTTGGATAGTGTTTCACAAGTCTAACAAATGTATTTTCAAATAATCCTTTCCATGCCAAGGTTTTTTATATCTTCAGTTATTGTGATTTTTTATTTTTTATAAATTGCGCGTTTTGCCTTTTTCTTTCTTGTTCTTCCTAATTTCTGCTTTCATCTAATATTATTATTGATGGTGGTGGTGGTGATGTGTCATTTTAGTTGGTTTTATTAAATTTAAGTCTATAATTGTATGTTTAACATTAAGATATTTTTAATATCTGTCATCTCATCTGCAATTGTCTGTTGCATCATCTTTTTAAATGTAACACACTGTTGCATCTCAATAAATTAGCAGTGCGTTTTAGCAGAAAATATTTATATTTATTTCATAAATAGCTTCATTCAGTCTTGCGTACTACATTGGCCAACCTAAGCATTTTTTGACGTCGGCGTTGTACAATTAAAGCTATTTTTTAAGCGCGTGTTATTAAATGATCCATTTCTAGAAGTTACAAAAAGTCCATATCCAGAAGTAGTCATGACCAAAGGTCATTGAAAAAAATTAGTAATGCATTAATAGTAATATATGTCTTTGGATAGTCATTTGACGTCATCTTATTAAACACGTATAAACAACATCGTATTAATTCTGATTATACAATAGTATTACCGCAGATAGAAAAATAAACGATGCAGAATGATTATCTTATTATATAATTAATTTCAACGCGTAATATTTATTTACAAAATGGTTCTGAATTATTGTTAAATTCATACACTGACTTGCTGCCCTAAAGTAATAAAGCAAATTAAAGAAAAATGACTTGTCTATTTATAGCAGGTCTACTTTAGACTTAGATTTATAATAGAGCTTAAAATATTAAATAAAAGACTAGATAATTTGAAGATTTTACAATATTAGTACAGCATTGTTATTTGTTACATAGTATTAATGTTCATAACGAGGTTTAAGTAATCTTAATATTAGTCAGCATGTTTTTTTAAATAGAGACTTAATTCTTTTATTAAGGATTTATTATAATTTGCATTTTTATTTATTTTTGTATTTACTTTTGTATTGTTCCAGTAACTTGTAAATATTTTTAAAAACATGTAACAATTACAGTACAAACTCTTTAATCCGAACTAATAAATGCTAAAGGTTGTTCACATTAACAAATATTGCAAATCTAGTACATAACTCACTAAAAAAAATTGAAATAAATTTGAGAAAATTTTATTTGAATTCTTTTGTAAAGATCCTTTCTGGGTAATCAGACTATTAAAGAGTTTATATTGTATTTTATGATAATATTTTATTAAAAGCAACAGAACATAAAATTTAACATAATTATCACTCGATTAAGTATTAATGTTAATTAATAATTTCTACAATACATAGATAAGTATTGAATATCGTTATCATCTACTGCAGTCTAAAGGTACGGTGCTCAACGCTTAATATGGCTTTAGTCTTATTTATTTTTCTTTTCTCCTTCTTTATTTTTCTATTCTTGTCTATTACTAGAAATTCAGACTCTGAATAATTTTCAATCTTGGAAAACACAAATTTTTTTTCTTCCGAGTGAAGAAGATAGGAACTTATTGATACGTTGGTGGAGAAAGGGGGTTTGGAAAAATATTGCTAGAGGTAGTGAACATGGTTTTCTTATGCTGCTTTTTAAAAGGGTGGGACAGATATCGTTTGCTTTTATTAAATTTTGGTATTCTGTTTTTCTGTAAAAAGAAATCAAATAGAAACGTAGCGATGAATTTACCTTGTTAACTTACCTTTGCTCTTGTTGAATTTGCACAAAAATAGAAATAATTGTCAAATATGTTTAAAGACTTTGCAGAAGCTAATTCTCAACATCATCGTTAAATTTGGATGTCCTTGCTCTTCTGTCGATTATAGTACTATTTAAACATACGAAACCTTCATAACGAAACCTTGCCGAATTCACTTTTACAAGAGTAAACTGTAATTTTTGCTGTTTAAAAGTCATTGTTCAGGATTAAACTAGATAATCTTATAATACAAGGTCATCGAAAAACACAAATTCTTATTACTGTTGATTCTTTTTATGGATCTGTTGTGATTTAAGAAAATATACAACAAATGTTTTTTTGATACACATACCATAAGTCTTGATCCAGTATTTTTTGCCAAACAAAGTTTTATTCAAAAAGCAACTGTTCAGGGAATTACTTCTAAACGTTCTAAAACTATTTCCAACTATACAGTGTGTTCCGTAAGAGTATAACATACCGACCTTTTGCTCTTTTTTAATGGAACGCCCTATATACTTATTTCCTTACTCGTGGTTCATTGTTAATTCTATTCAGTTGTTTGATGCAAAACTTCAAAGTTTTCTGCTGTCTGAATCTGCAGGTTGATCAAGAAATAAGAATTGTTTTTTATTTTAACGTTTTCAAATGAAACAACCTGCTGTTGCAACTTAAGAAATATACAGGGTATCGTACTTGTATTATTGTATCGTACTAGCATTTTCGATATTTCTACAAGTAACGACGGTTAAAACACTACGTACTATACGTAGAACTCGTAGAATGGCAACTAATTGCTGTAGACGAGTTTGGGTTGTGCTTCACCTGTCTTTATATGGTGAATTAAATCGTTTATCTTGTTTGAGGTCTTAGACATATTTTTCCGATTGAATTAGTATCCATCTACTAGCACTGGTAGTCTGATTTAGTCTAACTACTATCAATATGTACTGATTCTGCATTTCAGTTTCTGTGCTTTTCCTTTTTTAGCAATTGTAGTAAAATCCCAGTCCTTGATGATAAAATATTCCTCTGCCCAAATGTTTGCTTTGAACACCATTTTGTTATTGCTTGAGACAGTAAGCTGTTTAATACAGAAGTATTAGTAGAATGTTGCCTTCAATGCACTTTCTTCTACTTTTAGAAATGTCCATTGAACTTAACAACTTTTGACAACTGGAAGTCGATTTGACTCAGTTAATGTTTCGTATCCCGTTGAAAAGATGCATGTGTACTCTATGAATGATTGGCTCTTCATTTGATTATGAAAATATATGAAACACGATACAATGAAAAACAAGTAATTAAATAGAAACTTTCTTTTACTACAGTCGGTGTTACCCTTTGATTCTGATATCTCGATATTATTTATTATTCTTTACTAACTTTACTTTACTCCAAGAATTTATGGTTATCGTATATCTGCACGACAAAAGCTTACTATTTATTCTCTTCTGGAAGACATTAATCAAAATAAAAAAAATCGAAGCAAAAACTCTAATGTTTCTTACATTTTTTCAGCCACCGCCAATTGCCTTTCTGGTGGAATGCAATATGGATGGACGGCTCCAGTCGTTCCGATACTCGAATCCCCAGACTCACCAGTCAAAATCGAAAAATCTGATATCATGTGGATAGAAAACTGCTATATGTTGGGCGCACTTGCTGGAATACCATTTACAATTTATTCTTTAAATAAATTTGGAAGAAAATATTCAATCTTAATATCTGCTGTTCAGAATCTCATATCGTGGATATTGACTGCGTTCGCTACTTCAATTGGAGTATTGTATACGGCTCGTGCAATACAAGGATTTTCCTGTAATTCTATTTTCGTTTGTGCTCCAATGTACATTGCAGAAATAGCCGACAAAAAGATTAGAGGATTTCTTGGTGCTTGGGTATATCTTATGATGTTAATTGGAATTGCCCTTGTTTACGCAGTGGCACCTTTTATGTCAATTCCTATGTCGTCATTAATTGGGGCAATATTCGTGATTATACAATTGGTAACATTCCCTTTTATGCCCGAGACTCCTTACTATTTACTTCTACAAGACAAAGTTGATGATGCAATAAAATCGCTTCAAAGACTCCGTCCTAGTGATAAAGTGGAAGCGGAAATGAAGGAAATAACAGCTGCTGTTGAAAGGCAAAGATCAGAACGTGGTAGAATAATAGATTTGTTTACTGTAGATAGCAATCAGAAAGCTATGGTTATTATGACTGTTCTAAATGTAACTCAGCATTTAAGCGGTATTAGTGTCATGATTATGAATCTCCATACAATTTTGGCCGATGCAGCTTCCATGCTCTCCCCAAAAACAGCTGCAATTATATTCTCTGTCATAATGCTTGTAGCAGCTACAGTTTCATCAAGTATGATGGATAAAATGGGAAGGAAGATGATACTAAGCATCTCAAGTTTCATAACAGCCATTTCTTTAATAAGTCTGGCTATCTACTTTTCTGTTAAGAATTCTGGAATAGATGTTTCATCCTATTCATGGGTACCAGTTGTTGCTGTTATGGTATACGCAGCAGCATTTAAATGTGGACTTGGGATAGTTCCAATTGTAATGACTGGAGAATTGTTCCCCACCAGTGTTAAAACGATGGGAGTGACATTTGCTGATGCCGTGTATTGCAGTTTTTCTGTAATCTCCGTCTATTTATATAAATTTTTAACTGATACATACGGAACGCACGTACCATTTATTATATTTGCCATAATTTGTCTTTTAGCGACAGTATTTATTACTTATTATATCCCCGAAACAAAAGGAAAAACCTTAGAAGAAATTCAATTTATATTAAAAGATAAAAGACGTAAGAATGATGAGAAGACTTCAAGTGTCGATGTTTAGAGCAAAGATTTTTGCTGACTGATTAATGAAGTGTTCAAGTCATTTATTTTTAGAGAAACACTTGCAGTTAGAAGAATCCTAGAAGAATTGTAGAATAACTTGGATATAGAGGGCTATTCAGATAAAAATATCAATCCTAGCAGTTTTATAAATAAAATTAAAATAATACAGAAACAAGTTTTATATGAATAACCCTAAATATCATAAGAATGCTAATTTATTTTATGTATAATTTTTATTTTAGTAAAATGCTTTAATTTTTTGTATAAATAAATATCAAATAAATTCTAATAAAAACTACTGTTTGTTTTTCTATTCGGTTTTGTTTAAAGAATTCTATGTTTTACCTGGTCATATTTGAAATGTATTTGATTTAGGTGTATTAGATGTACAGACTGTTTTTTTAAGCAGGTACACTGAGGGAATCTCATAAACCGTAGGGGTTACGAAGTCGGTTAATTTTAGAGGGATGTTACTTATGTTGAAGGACAATGTATTAGTGCATTTGCTTCTACGAAGAAATCCATTGCTTACTAGTTGCTCATTCTGGTTACTTCAAGCTCATAGCGAAAACAGCCCACTGTTTCAGTCAGTTGCTTTAAGATGTCTCTTCAGTGATTAGCAGGGAAATCCGTAAGTAAATAAAATATTGTTGTTTTTTTGTATATTTAAAACTGTTCTTGAATTAAAAACAATAAATAGTAATGTGATGGGACAAAGACATACACTGAAAACTAGTTCGGCAGTATTACTACTATTCTTACCTCTAAGTTTGTGTTTAACGAATATTCCTTAATCGCCATGTTTTTTACAGATACCTGTAGTTGATAAATTATGCAGTCAATATTCATGCAATTGAGGAGATGAAAAGAGTCTGTGCCTCGATTTCAACGCTATATTCGAAGAACAATATAAATTCACCAGCAAATTTTAGCACTGTAAGTGTAACGAAATTGGCAACTTGTTATAATGGCACACCGAGTATCTGAAAAGTGACACTATTCACCAGCAAAGAGTTGAGTGTAGTGAACAAAACTTAATTTCAAAATCAGATAGAACTGTATTCTTCTAACTTTAAAGAAGGTAAATTATCTATTTGCAAGTATTTTTATAATTAAATTTTGCAGCGTTTTAGGCATAAACACAAGAACATTTAAGTTATTTATCAATTGAGCAAAATCTGTCTTCTTTGTCTATATAAAAGTTGAGTTGAAAACAAAACCAACTTTCAACTTGTCTCTTATAATTCCAACTTTTAATTTTCCTTAAAGATTTACATCTTCTTCTTCATGCTAATTTTCTTACATCTGATTTCTTTCTTGACTTGGTTTGTAAAAAACCTTATCTTACAGGAATCATATCCAGTCTTAACAAAATTGGACTAAGTCGCCTTTTATTGGTGTTTACACCCATCGAAACAACAATTCTACCACGTGCGAATGAAAATCTTTACAACCAGTTGTGAAAAATTAAATGAGATTATGTTTTAGAATCAATTTGAATAATGGGAAATAGGACTTAAACCTTACAGAATAGATTGATGTGCTTGTTGAAAAATTAGTGAAGCTCACTGTTGGTCTGGTTACTACCTATCACCGCACTAGTTATGCAAAATTACAGAAGTGTAAGTAAGCACGATCGTATCCCCTACATGGTTAAAGGAACAACACTAATATTTGAGATATGGATGTGACTTTTTCTGAAAAATGAAAACATGGATGAAATCTTAACATAAACTTTCTTCCTTGAAGGGTAATAAATTTTAAATAGGGAAATGTACTGATTGGTAAGTTAATGATCTAATAATTCAATAAGATTCTGAATTGAAGAATTAATATTATTTAGGAGAACGACTAATAAAAAATTCACTGGGATGCAGGACGCTTGGTTTCAACGCTTAGACGCTTTGGTTTTCACAACTCTTTTAACACTCAGCGTCTAGGTAACAAATGAGAATACGACCCAATCGATAAATTTGTACAACTGTATGACTGACCTGCAAGACTAGAAATACTAGAAGCCTTTTTCAATTTTTATTTAATACTACGTACCAATTACAGAACTTTAACAAATTTGCTAGAAAGAGAGAGAGAGAGAGAGAGAGAGAGAGAGAATCAACGCAAATGCCACCGTAGGTGGCTGCCATTTAGGAAACTTAATTCCTCTATGGCTGGAGAATTTGGAAAAAGAGGGTAGTCATGTCAGGCACCAAGCAGTCCGCACGCCCGTCAACGGCGATGGTGTTATGGTGGCGACGGTGGAGTAGGCCGGAAGCAGGGTCCTCCAGGATCCCCGCCGATGTCGATGACCCATGTTCAGGTGGAATGCCCAAGGAGAGCCAGCGAGCCGTCACACAGTGACGACGATTGTGTGACACGAAGCGGCGGTTCTTTTCAGAACGGTGTTGGTATTGTGTAGTGAGGGGGTGAGTGTGTGTATATGTTGGAGTGGTAATGTATGGGTGTCTAGGTATGCATAGTGTGCCGTGGGCTAGTGCAGAAACTGTTCCGGAATTTGCCTTCACCACTAGGGAAACCACGGAAAACCCTAGTGAGAACAGTGTGGCGGTGATTACGGAATGCGGCGTGGAGGAGTTGGGATGGGTGTGGCGTGCCGGGACTTATTGGCGGGAAATGATGTGGCGGGAAGTTATTTGGCGGGAAGTTATTTGGTGGGAAGTTATTGGCGGGAAAGGATTTGGCGGGAAGTGTAGCGGATAGGCGACGAATTTCCGGGCGCAGTGGAATTGGTACCTTGAGGAGCCTCGGGCTCAAGGGTTTGGGTGGGAAAAGCAATTGGGTTGGTCGCGGGCCGGTACCTACCCGGGCCGGTCGGAAGAGGCTGAGATGAGTGGATGATGGTGGCCGGGCTTGCGCACCCCTACGCAGGCACCGGTTGGTGGTGGAGCGGCCGTTGATCCATCTACTGCATCTTGGGTTGGGTTGGAAATGTGGCGGTCGCGGCCCTCAAGCTCCCCAATTCTTCAAGACCGACGGTCGGGTGGGATGATGCAGCAATGCGACCTCAAGTTGCCTCGTTGGCGGTGGAAATTGGGCCAGGTCTGTGCCCCCCAATACACGGCCTCTGGAGGGTGGGATGGCGGTAGCCCCCGACTACCGCGCTGTTGGTTGAGCCCGTACTATTCGTCGCCGATGCACTACACTCGCGCTGGAGATCGGGTCGACTTTATGTGAAAAAAAATATGCTAAGACTCCTCAACGTCTAATATTTACGTTGTAAATGAGAAGTTTTTTAATAAATTATAAATCAATAAGAATTCACTTCTTGAGTAAATTGATTCGTTTGATGAAAGATACTAAATTCAATTCGAATGGTAGGAAATCTCACCATTTGGTATTAAGAGATGTTAAGTAACTGCATCTAGATTATAGAGTGGGCAACAAATCGTTTTAGTCTTGATAAAATTGAGAATCCGTTAGAAGCTTCAGAGGTGTCACTGTATACAAACCTACTGGAAACAAAAAAGTTTGAATTGGGTGAAAATTATTGCTTTGGTTTGGGAAGAATCCCTCAAGATACCAAAGACTTATCTAATTTTGGCCTTGGCCACAATGACTGATATTTTGGAAACCATAAAGAATTGTGCCAAGTTTAAAAGAAACACTCCTCTAGAAATGAGGGTGTACACTAGATCTATCAGTTTAGTGGTTCTGTTAAGCTTTGATTTTCTAAGAAAGTAGAATGACACTGTCACCATTAAGAATCGATTGTGAACATTTGTCAGTTTGTTGCATTCTGATGTCATTCACGCCATCTATGATCGTCATTTTATGACACCATTGTGTTCTGGGAAACTAAAGCTTTACTAAATAAATATTTTTCGGTTAATTATATAAGGCATATGGAGCATCTTGCATCTCAAGAGTTGCCTTATCAAAAATATTTCCATAACAACGATCTTAAGTCTTAGTTAATACCTGCCTGTACATGTTAACAATGTCTCTAAAGAAGACATCGAAACTTTGTTCAAGTTTAGCAGAAATGAACAGTACATCAGACCGTGCTGCAGAGATGTTTTGATAACTAAAGATCATTCAAACATACATTGAAATTCGATATAGTACTAGCATAAAATATTACTTTTACCTTTGTGGTAAGGCAACAACTAGATAATGCCTTAGACAGAAATTCGTAAAATCAAGAACTTCTGGCATTAGAACTATAATGAAGTTTTAATTTGAAAACCCGAATTCCTCCTGACATCATCCAGTGTAACTTGGTTTCTGAACAATGGTATTAGTGCTATTAGACAGTGGGAGTTGTCCAATACAATAAAGATTATAAAAATTTGCACCTTCTATTAAGATTTCAATAAAGCCAACTCGACTAAAATCCAAATCTGCTAGATCATATGGAATTTCAAAAATTATTGAAGGGAAGTGCTTGAAGTTTGAGGTAAAACAAGACAAAATAAATATAAAACGTAAAAGATCTAACAATTTTCATTTTAGTTTCAGCTTCAGACGGCTCACTACATCCATTTCGAATTCCAGCCAAGCCAAATAATAATCATCACATTTTAGTTTTAATTCAGATTAATTATATTCCACAGGATAGTTATCATTATTTTAAACAGCAGTTAGTGGATACTATTATTTAGTTCTTTGGTCTTTCAAATACTCCAAAATAAAACTTAAATAATTCTTTTATATCACTAGAATTCATGTTCTGAACACGTCGGGAAAAACCATAAAGAAAAATGTGCCAGGCAAGCTAATTTATGATAGAGATAGGACAAGTTAGATCGAAATTTGTTCGTAAATCCTATTTTCAATCAAAGCAAAATTTGACTTAAAATTCCAAAAGTCAAATGGACCATATTACGTAGAGTCGTTTGAATCCTGTGATGGATCTTATGAAATTAGAAGAAAACAAGAAATTATCTGTTAACACAACTCAAATTTTCCAAGCAAACTCGAGATTTGGCCATAAATCTTCTTTCCTAGTGAAGCAAAATTTGACTTCAAATTCCAAAAGTTGAAAGTGTAAAAGTCTATAGTAACATGTCGCATCCTCATGATCTTCTGGTAAATATTATGGACGTAATCAGAAGGAAACAAGAAATTGTGACAGGTAAGCTAGCTTATGATACACATAGAAACGAGTTACATGGAAATTTGGTTGTAAATTCTGTTTCAGAAAATTGGCTTCAAATTCCAAAAGTCAGATGAACCACAGCATCATCTTGTGTTGTGCGTGGAAACCCTGTGGTAAATTTCATGGACTTAGAAGAAAACTAGAAGACTTTTTCCGCCACTATTTGTCCTTCAGGTGAAAAAATAAATGTCACAATGTTTTTGTTTAGAGATTTTAGATTAATACCTATTGATCTCGTTAAGATTAAAAGGTAGGAGCTCTACTTAACTTGAATTTGGAGAAATCTTGTGATTGTCTCAAAATATTGCTTGTGTTTTAGCTAATAAGATTAAGTCATCAAAGCCTCAATGTTAACAGTTCCAGAAATTTATGGTTTGAATAGTACTATTTGAGCTGATTACTAGGATTGTAGTGACCAAATTAGCTGACTGCTTGATACTAGAATTCTTGATTGAAATCAATGGAACTCTTCATTCAACTTCCAAGTTTCGAATACTTTATGGTTTTAACTGTTTAGTTTTATTTTAACGACATTTTAAGTCACTCTGATTTTAGTGTTTATGGAACCTTACTAGCATCTTTAAAAAGTTACATTGCAAGTTTTCTCTTTCTTTTTAATTTAATAAACTTTGGTAACTGTAATTATCGACTCAACAAATGTTTTTCAAAACGTAAAACCTGAGAAAAAATAAAAGTAAACAAATCCATGTTAACAACGACATACAGTGATTACGGGAATAATTAATTATATATGTATGTTTCTTACATGAAAACTTGAGTAAACAAATTACAAATTTCATTGCCAACGTTGTTATGTATTTATGAAATTTATAAAGGAATTAAAATCATTACGATTCATGAAATTTTTCATCTATTATATCGTCAGACACTGTGCGTCGAGTTTGATTGTTCGATATTTTAGAAAATCACCCCAACAGCTGTTAACATAAGGAATGTTCATTTTCAATGGATGTAAATTACTTAGAGGCAGATTTCCACAAGTTATAGCCGTCTTATCTGGTAAGTGACGTAATTTGAAATTATCAAATCTATATAATTATGTTTACCTTGATAACAAAAATTAAGAGTGAAACAATACAGTAACAGTAAAATAGAAATTGTATGAAGAGAAGTTCTACCATCAATTTTATAGACAAAATTATTTAATTTTGCTTCAGTCTTAATCGTTGAACTACAATGTAGCACAATATTCAAGCTTTAACGAAATTTAGTAAATAACTCTGATCTTCATATTATAATACTTTGAGTGATAACTCATTATCAAATTTATATACGCGAAAGGAAAACATGTCTCATTCTTTCTAATTTCTTTTATAGCCGCAGTAAATTGCATTTCTGGGTGAATGCAATATGCATGGACAGCTTCAGTCATTCCGATTCTTTGATCTCAAAACACAACAGTCCTGATTCAACAATCTGATGTGGTTTGGATTGAAAATATATATGTTGGGTTCATTTGCTGGAATACCATTCACGATTTATTCTCTGAACAAGTTTGGCAGGAAAAAGTCAATCCTAATAGCTGGTGCACAAAGTTTGATATCATGGATACTGATTGCGTTGGCCACTTCAGTTAAAGTCTTGTATACAGCTCGCGCAATACAAGGATTATACAGTTGATGACATTTCCTTTCATGCCAGACAGTCCCTATTACTTACTTCTAAAGGACTAGAATCAAAAGATAATTTTTTAACAATCATACAAATGTTCAAATTCAAGCTGTCATGAAAATACTTTATTGTCTGTTTGTCAATTCTTGTAAATAAATACTCAAAATAAATCTATGGCGTTTTCTTTTACTATTGTTTATGACAAAGACTTTATTATTGCAATATAAGAATTTGATGAATTTATTTTAAATACTGTGTGTATCTAAAACATGTTACTGACCTTACTTAAACAGAGTGAGTATAACATATTCCAATCAAAAATAAAATTAGAGACTTAAGCCTCACATAAATAAAGAACTGTCCACAGGCTAGCTCTGTGCTGCAGTCGGGTGATGTTTAAACTATTTGTAAAAAGTTAGGTGTGGGATGCCTAAACAAACCTTGGTCTTAAAGTTGTTACTCCCCTAATTGGAATAACACGGTGTTTTATACATACGAGGGTGGTCTGAAAAGTTTCCGACCTAACAAAGATACAAGACATTTTTTCTGAAAATTTTTTTTTATTTTTTAACATAGTCTCCTTGTAACTCTACACACTTCTCCCAGCGATACTCCCATTTCTGTAACCCGTCCAAATAGTACTCGGCATTTTTCTCTGCAAAATAATTGTTCACGAAGGTGATTGCCTCTTCATTTGACGAAAATCTTTGTCCTCCGAGCGCAATTTTTAGATGAGGGAACAAAAAGAAGTCGCTTGGGGCTAGATCTGGTGCGTAAGGCGGATGGTCAAGCAGTTCAAACCGTAATTCGTGGATTTTCGCCATGGCAACCGCTGAGGTGTGAGACGGTGCGTTGTCTTGGTGAAACAGGATTTTCTTTTTCTGCAAATGTGGCCGTTTTTTCGCAAGTTCTGCCTTCAGCTTGTCAAGTAATGATGCATAGTATGCTCCTGTAATGGTTTTTCCTTTTTGAAGATAATCGATTAAAATAACTTCATGACTATCCCAAAAAACAGTCGCCATCACTTTCCCAGCCGAAAAAAACAGTTTTTTCTTTTTTTGGAGCCGGTTCCCCCTTTGCAGTCCACTGTTTGGACTGTATTTTTGTTTCGGGCGTATAATGGTGTATCCAAGTTTCATCTACAATAATTAATCGGAGCCAAAACTCGGATTTATTTCGCCTAAACTGCGCCAAAAGAGCGTTGGAAATATTCATTCGAACACGTTTTCGGTCTAACGTGAGCAAACGCGGCACCCAACGCGCGGACAGCATTCTCATGCTTAAATGTTGATTTAATATGTGACAAACACGTTCTTTTGACATGTTCATAATCTCTGCTATCACCATTTGGTGAACTTTGGCGATGTTTTCGTCGGTAGTTGCAGTTTTTGGACGTCCCGAACGTTCATCGTCTCCCAAGCTCTTACGGCCACGTTTAGATTCAGCAGCCCAAAATTTAACTGCGGTAAATGATGGTGCAGAGTCCCCAAACACAGAATCCAACTCATCTTTTATTTGAGAAGGCGTATTGCCTTTCAAAAACAAATATTTAATGACAGCTCGATACTCGATTTTGTCTATTTTCACAAAAAAACTCACATCAACTCACTCAAACGACTGTTACATAAAAACTGCGCGTCCAAAATGGCTGAGGTCGGAAACTTTTCAGACCACCCTCGTATAGTGATGTAAAAAGTTCAGAAAAAGAGACGAAATCTCGGGAAATTCTTAGTGCAATTCCTGAAAAATCTTGAAAAATATGAAAGAACAAAAATCTACTTGTCAACATTGCAAATATATTTAATAGATTTTGAGGAAAGCTTTTCCATTTTTATTTCATTTCAAGAAAAGTTTCCATCTAGAAAACTTTGCCTTCACATAATTAGATACAGGCAAACGTTATAATGGAAAGAAATTAGTTGCCTTTTGAAGTTATGGGCATGACAGCACAGCAAGATTTCCCTCTTTGATCCACTTGCGTACCGTTTGTGCTGAATGAGGACACGACTAATATCCTGAATTTACAGAATTCTTCAATTTGCAGTGTATGCAAATTAATGCTCTACAGGTTCAGCAACTTGATTGATTTACACATTTAGGTTTACGTTACTTTGAAGCTGTTTTATGGGTCAGTAATAGTTTGCCCCATACCACCTTCGTAATTACAGACCCCCAAAAGTGTTTGGTCCGTTCCAAAGGGCCATTCTTACTACACTCTTACGCATCTTGAATTTGCATAATGTCTAAACCTGAACTCATCTGTAAAAGGTTTAATTAAGAATATATTAGTAGAAGAAAACTGTTTTACCAGAATGCCAACCTCACAAAAAGAAGTCTATACGAACCACTCTATCTTGGAAGTATTTAGATTTCAGCAAGAAATATAACCGTCACCCAACAAGTTTAACAACTTTGTGCAGGTGTATTTAACCTCCATGACTAGAAACATAGAAGCCTCTTCTAATTCCCATTTAACTCCGCATTGTAATTCAGAAGTATTGTCGTCTATGCCAAAAATGCACCACTGACTCAGAGTTCCAAAACTCAAAGAGTTAAAAGTCTTGTTTATCATAGTATCACGTCTCGTTATAGGGACCATGTAGTAAATCTCATGGACTGAGAAGGAAATAAGAAATTTAAGATATTGAGAACACTATTTAAACGTAACAGGCAAGAGATCAAAATTTGACTGTAAATCCTGATTTTAATTAAAACGAAATTGTATATAAATTTGAAAAGTTAAAAGTTAGATCATCTTTTCAAATGTTTAAAATATTAAATATTGTGTACCAGAGACTCCAAAAGCACTTTCCACTAATTTGATTATACTTGATGAAAAACCACAAAGAGTGAGATCATGTTATACATACAACAGTATGTGCGTAATTAGACGCAATGGAAAAGGGTTCTATATTTGGTAATTTATGGTTACCAGAATGGATATTAAAGACAATTGTATTTTTCTCAAACTTTCTATTTTCTTTGTTCATTTCACATATTTTTCATTTGAATAAGAAATTTTATTTAAAACATTTTGCCGTCGCATAACTACAGAAATACAAGCAAACATTTTTATAAATTCGCAACCTAAGTTAACAGAATTTCAAAACATCTACAAAATGAACACTTAGATAATGAAAAAAAGTTAGTTACCTTTTGAAGCAAAAGTTCTGGCATTAGAACTCTAATGAAGTTTTGATTTGAAAACCTGCATTCCTCCTGACATCATCCAATGTAACTTGGTTTCTAACAATGGTACTAATTAGACGTGGGAGTTGTCTAATACAATAAAGATTATAAAAATTTGCACCTTCTATTAAAATTTCAATAGAGCCAACTTGACTAAAATCCAAATCTGCTAATATTAGATCATATGGAATTTTAAAAATTATTGAAAGGAAATGCTTGGTATGGGAATTATTGGAGTTTGGGGTAAAACAAGACAAAATAAATTTAAAACATAAACAAATCTGACAATTTTTATTTTGGTTTCAGCTTCAGGCAGCTCACTACATCCATTTCGAATTCCAGCCAAGCCAAATAATCATCACTGAAGCTTTTTAGTTTTAATTCAGATTAATTATATTCCACAGGATAGTTATCATTATTTCAAACAGCAATCAGTGGATAATATTATTTAGTTCTTTGGTCTCTCAAATCCTCCAAAATAAAAATTAAATAATTATTTTATATCACTAGAATCCATGTTCTGAACACGTCGGGAAAAACCAAAAAGAAAAATTAGCCAGGCAAGCTAGTTTATGATAGAAATAGAAATCAAAATTTCCTCGTAAATCCTGTTTTCAATCAAAACTCTAAATCCCAAAAGGCTAAAAGTCAAATCAACCAATATCACTTAACATCATTTGGATCCTGTGATAAATCTCATGAACCTTTTGAAGCAAAATTTTCCTCCTTGAACCCCTTGATTACCACTTGTTGTACTGTGGATAGACGAGCAATATCCTTGATTGGTGTACACCTGTTGGTTCATGTTAGCTAGGATAAAAATGAAATCTTTTCTTTGGGGCAGTAATACTAAACACCATACCATTATGGAGCCTTCTTCTTCTTCTTACAGACTTCCTGGATATCTTTAAAAACCATCTCAGTATCGGATAGTTTACCTGCGATCCCCGGACTGTCTGTGTGTATTGAAATTATTTTTCCGTCCGCTGCAAGGGATTTACATCTTTTCTTCGCTTGAAGGTTGAAGTGACGCTCCGTTGATTAAAGTGAATTTTTCTGTACAGTGTCTACTAATAATACAGTGTTTTATCGCTATACTGGGTGTTTCCAAAGCGGGGTCACGTTGGTAATACGTCGCTTCTTTTTTTAGGTTGACTCCTAACTCTTTTAGATTTTTGACACCTTTGAGTACAAGCTGAGTTTCTTTGAGCTTGAATAGAGCCTTTTTCAGATTTTGATGTAAGTTTATCTTGAACCACGTCCATCTTCAGCTTGGAGCTACGGGACTGAACATCTTCTGTCTTTTGTAATGGGTATTAGGCCTCTTTTCTACCAGTAGGACTACAGCAGTTGAAGATAACACCAGATTTTAGTATGCCTATAAATAGGACATTCGCGAAAATGGCACGATATGTTGCTGTCCTCCATATAGGACAGCCGCAACGAAAGGGCTAATAAATTACAATGAATTAAAAGAAAACAGAGAAGTTACACATACGAAACACATTGTTTAATCATTTCGAAACTCAATAATCCTAAAAAGAAAAATGTATTACACAAAAACAGGTCGTTTCTATTCCATACTTTTGACTGGTAGTGTATTTCATTTGATAATATAGCTAATACAATGTAATGTGCAAAATAAAAATGTTAGGTAAAAATTTATCAGGTTGGTTAAAATAACTATTAATCTTCCAGTATCTTGTTTTATAATTTTATTGTTTTAACAACAGTAAGAATATAATATTTATAGCTATTAAATCCTTTTAATCAAGTATGCAAACAGACACTAAGTAATGTTTCATTACCAAGTCTGTTGCACATAATTTTATTATATACAGTGCATCAAGTAGTACCTGTTGAATAGTGTAAACAATGCTTACATTCAATGGATGCAAATTATTCTCTGGCAGATTTCTACAGGTTACAGCTGTTTTTTCAGGTAGGTAGTTGTAATTCCATTCAAGACATTTCTATTTTTGATAATGAAAACTAAAATTCAATACTGATTTTCATTTAATTGATTTGAATCTACAATTCCTAACTTCCAATAAATCATAAAACAATCCAGTTTTCGATTATAATTTATTACTGAATTTAATATAAATAGCAAAAAAATGTTCTTTAAATCTTCAGCCACAGCAAATTGCATCGCTGGTGGAATGCAGTATGGATGGACAGCTCCCGTCATTCCAATACTCGAATCTGAAGACACACCTGTCCCAATTCAAAAATCTGATATTGCCTGGATAGAGAACAGCTATACATTGGGTGCCATTGCTGGAGTACCATTCACGATTTATTCTCTCAACAAATTTGGAAGAAAAAATTCAATTCTAATAGCAGCCGCTCAAAATCTGACTACATGGATACTAATGGCATTTGCTACTTCCGTTGAAATATTGTATGTAGCTCGTATAATACAAGGATTTGCTGGTAACGTTGCTTTCGTTTCCGCTCCAATGTACATTGCAGAAATAGCAGATAAGAAAATAAGAGGATTTCTTGGAGCTTGGGTATATCTAATGATGCTAATTGGAGTTGTCATTGTTTATTCAGTGGCACCTTTTGTGTCAATTGCCATATCGTCTTTAGTTGGTGCAATATTTGTGATTATACAGTTGGTGACATTTCCTTTCATGCCAGACAGTCCCTATTATTTACTCCTGAAAAACAAAGTTGATGCTGCTAAAAAATCACTTGAACGACTACGTTCTAGTAAGGATGTAGAAGCAGAAATTAAAGAAATAGCAGATGCTATCGAAAGACAAAGGGCAGAACGGGGAAAATTCACAGATTTGTTTACTGTAGATAGTAACCGGAAAGCCATTCTAATTATGACTGTTTTAAATGGAACTCAACATTTTAGTAGTATTAGTGTCATGGTGATGAATCTCCATTCAATTTTGGACGATGCCGCTTCTATGGTCTCTTCAAGTACAGCTGCAATCATATTCTCTGCCATCATGCTATTAACAGCTACTATTTCTTCAAGTATGATTGATAGAATGGGAAGAAGAATGATACTAAGTATCTCAAGTTTTATAACGGGTATTTCATTAACAGTCTTGGCTGTCTACTTTTCTGTTAAAAACTCTGGAATAGATGTTTCATCTTATTCATGGGTACCAGTTGTTGCTGTTATGGTGTACGCAGGTGCTTTTAAATATGGACTTGGAATAGTGCCAATTGTTATGACTGGGGAGTTATTTCCCACTAGTGTTAAGGCACTAGGAATGACTGTTGCGGATTTCATGTATGCTCTGTTTGCTTTAATATCTGTGTATTTATATCAATTTTTAATTAATGCATATGGAATGCACGTGCCATTTATTATTTTTGCCACAGCATGTCTTTTAGCCACAGTATTTATTATATATTATGTTCCTGAAACTAAGGGAAAGTCGTTAGAAGAAATTCAACTTATGTTAAAAGGAAAAATGTATAGCCATAATGAAAGTAAATTAAGTGTAAATGCTTAGAGTTAGACTTAAAGTTACACGTGTTAAGATTGTAAGTATAAATAGAAATATTACCTTGGAGATAGATACAGAGGCAGTGTAAGAGAATGAGTTTATTTTTAATGTACAGGGTATTTACAAAAAAACCAATCTCAAGTGTTTAAGATATACATGGATTGTATTATTTGTTTCAGTAATATATGCTGTGTAATACTTGTTTTGGAGAGAATTCTCTTTCTTACCATATATCCACTTTGATTACTTTAAGCTAGTAGGCACCACTGACCACTGTTTTAATTGATTGATTTAAGAAGTCTCCTCATTGATCTGCAGGAAAATCGATAAGTAAATAAGATACTGCTCTTTTTGTAAACTTATAACTCTTGTGAGTTTTCCCCTTACTAGTTGTGGGATTTGACAAAAGCAAAGGTAGCATAATCATTATCTTTGTTTGGTTGACATAGCTAGCAAACAGCAGATAACAATTTGCTATTTAAGTTTATTCACCGAATTTGTTTGCAGCTGCCAGTAAGTTGATAATGTCATAATACGAGAAGAGTCGGAATTAAATATTATTTAGAATCACAGAAAAAAGGTATGGGACGCTTGATATAACCATTATACGCTTTAGTTTTTATACCCCTGATGCCACCGTCGAAATCGGGTTTACTATACATTTGACAAACCTTGTGGAGCTCTAAGATTAGAAATTAAATCTTGCTTCCAGATTCCACTTAACTTGGCATTACAGTCTGGAAATATCCTCCGTTTTCCGTTTTATCCAAAAATGCTGTACTAGTTCCTTAAGTCAGAGAAATTTGGTAAGGCTGAGTCTCTTGGCCTTCAAGACATTACGTAGTCTGCACCTTGGGATTCTGCATCTTTAATAGATTTCGAAAGAGTGCAAATTATATATCTATTATTGACACATTTGGCTAGACTAACAGAGTTTTTGGTTCTTAAACAAAACTAAGAAATTTTATGTAACTTTTCATTTTGCATTCAAATCTGCTTTCAGATTTTTTTTATCACGTGTAGTTTTTGAAATATATGCACTGTAAGTTGCAGTGGACAGTGTAATTATAATTACATTACGTAATTAAGTATTAGCGATAAGAAGTTTTGAAAATGAGGTAATTGCATTCCGCATATATTAGAAAGCTATTAACATGTCATCAACAGGTATGTCACCCTGATAAATATTTCTAAATATTATTTCAACTACCCATAAGTGAGATCACTTATGTATGAACCTGTTCAGTGTTAGTACTGTTTTGATAGAGCGAGTGAAGTTTTATAAAGTTGCATTATCACTGCTTAACAAAGCAAATTTCTTGTGTCCCAAAGGATAACTATAGAAACTTTAATCATGTCTGTGTTTACTGCTAAACACCAAAAACTATGTTTTATCGTCTGTACTTTGGATGTCAAACTGGAGACCAAGGTAAGCAATGAGCACTACATATTTGTTGTGTTTCTTATGCAAATCGCCTTCGACAGCGGATAAAAGGTTCCCGTGTATGTACGCCCTTCGCAGTACCTATGATATGGAGGGAACAAAAAGATCATCTAACCGATTGTTACTTCTGCATAACAAAGATAGCAGACTTCTCTGCAAAAAATAAAAAATCTCGCATGTCCTAATTTAACATCGGCGATAAAACCCGTTGGCCATTGTACTGATCTTCCAGTTCCTGTGCCACCAGAAACATTTGAAAAATCAGATGAAGAAAATGTCGACATTGTTTCTAGCAATGATCTAAAGTTCATTCCTTCAGATCCCACTGAGCCACATTTGATCACTCAGGCACAACTAAACGATTTAGTTCGTGATTTAAACTTAAGCAAAAGCAAAGGCGAGTTGCTCGGCTCCCGATTAAAAGGTTGGAATTTATTGGAACACAGTACCAAAATTAGTCATTTCTGTAACTGCGAAAAGAAGTTTTCTCAGTTTTATTCTACGGACGACAATCGTACCTACTGCAGTGATGTTGACAGTTTGATGGAAACTCTTGGACGTAAACACAAAGCAGAAGAATGGCTACTGTTCATTGATGCATCTAAATTTAGTTTGAAAGCAGTTCTATTGCACAATGGCAATGCATTGCCTTCAGTTCCCATTGCATATTCCGTTCACCTAAAGGAATCTTATGAAACTATGAAATGCCTTTTAACGAGCGTAGACTATAAACGAGACGAGTGGAAAATCTGTGGAGATTTAAAAATTATAGCTTTGTTATTAGGAATGCAGCTGGGATTTACATAATACAGTTGCTTTTTGTGCGAATGAGAAGGTCGTGCTAAATCGCAGAATTATATTGTGAAAAGTTGGCCAAGTAGACAGATAGTTGTGGGAGAAAAAAACATTTTACATAAAAACCTTGTGGATAGAAACAATATCTACTTGCCCTCTTTGCATATTAAGTGAGGGCTGATAAAGAATTTTGTAAAAGGTATGGACAGAGCCGGAAGAGGTTTTCAGTACATAACAGAAAAATTTCCACAAATCAGAAAAGCTAAGATAAAGGATGGCATATTTGTGGGTCCCCAAATTCGGCAATTAATGAATGACAGCGGTTTCGATGCGGCTCTACAAAAAAAAAGAAAAGGTGATGTGGAACTGCTTCAAATCTGTCGTAAAGGGCTTTCTGAGCAACAACAAAGTGGAAAATTTTAAAAACCTCGTTGACGAAATGTTGACAGCTTACCGTAAAATAAAATGTAATATGTCGCTAAATATGCATACGTTACATTCACATTTGGACTTTTTCCCAGACAATTTGGGAGCTGTAAGTGATGAGCATTTGAGGAACGTTTCCATCAAGACCTTTCCACGTTGGAATATCGGTACCAGGAAAGATAGAACTCGTGCATGTTGGGTAATTACTGTTGGTTACTGATTAGAGAAGATCCTAATACATCATTACACAAAAGAAAACTGTCAAATAGAATATTTTAATGGGTTTTATGTACAGTTTGTAATATAAAATGCATCTAATAACTTTAGCGTTTTATTTCGCAACAAAGTCATGTTCTTCTCCGAAACTATACGTGCTAGAGAAAAACCAAAAACAGATTTAGATTCACCTATTTGTAACTAGGAACCAGAAAAAATTTCAGTTTGTTAATAGTGTTTGAGAACCACATTAACGTGATTTAGAATGTTCAAACCTCACAGTAGTACATATAAAGCAATAAAATATTTTTTGCTGAGAGAATTACTGAAATGATTTAGATGACCTTTCACTTGCATTATGACTATACTTCATCAATATTGGTTTTAGTAAATGATTTCTCTTTTTTGAGTGAGTGTTTCGCTTGGTTAAAGGTGCTGAAGTCTCGATTGATACAGTTTTAATCGTTGTAATTTCATTAAACAGTACAATGTAATCAATGACTACAAAATCTGGGTGTTTAGATCTAGCTGGTTTTGATAAATTAAAAAACCTACAAGAGAAAAAGAAGCAAAATACAACCTTTTAGTTTCTGGAAGAACTGATCAAATGCTACTCCTATCTAGATGATAAAAACTAACTTGTAAGATCAACAATTTCTGCCATTAGTATCATAGCATAAATACGATAATGTGTCCAGTTGCTAACAAAAAAGTCTTGTTTAGTTTCTTTTCTCTTAAAAACTATCCGGTTCCCTGTCCACTTCTGCCTATTACCCTATTGCGCTATTGCTATTGAATTTACTGTACTCATTACAGCACTCGAGTTTCCTGTAGTAACTTATATAGGTCCTTGATTTGAAAAAAATGTTAAACATACTTGGTTCTGTTTCTGCTGAAGTAAATCATCTATAGTCAACAGAAAAGAATCAAGAACCTACGTACGTTCAACACCCATCTACTCAAGAACCTATATAGGTAGGTTATTACAGGAAACTCGAGTATTGGAATAGATGCAGTGAAGTCAATGGAAGTAGCTTAATGAGACAAAATGCTGCAGTGCCCTCGGAACCGGATAACTTTCAAGAAGAGAAAAAAGTGCCCACTTATGAAAATCCAGTACCAACACAACAAGGTGTAGTTAGTACCACGGCTTCTTGCTGCTTGCAAAGTAATTCCCACAAGTTTTGGCATTTTTGAGGAACCGATTATTAAAGCGGGGCAAATGCATATTGACAAGTTTTTATATATGAGGTACATACAACTCATTTTAATGCTTGGGTTCATTTTATTGTTTATTATTCAAACTATATATTTCTTTCACAATCATTCACTGATTATGATTTTTTTAAAGCATAAAGTACTCTAACATTGTTTCTTGCACATATAAAATTAAACTTTATAAACTTTCCTCCTTAACTAGAATTAGTAACGTACATTTAGAATTATTACGTCTTTCGTAACATAATTTAATAATAAAATGTGATTAGGTATGACAAACCTTTTTCTAAAGTATATTCGACAATTTTTATCTTTTTTAGCAACAGTAAAAATAGAATATTTATAGTTACTAAACCCTTTTAATCAAGTGTGCAAACACATTAGTGATGTCTCATTACCAAGTCGGTTGCTAATATTTTAGAAAATACTTAGCGACAAGTGTGCCACGAATAGGATAAAAAATGCGCACATTCAAGCAATGCAAAGTCTTGTCGGGCAGATTTGCACAAGTTGCGGCTGTTTTTTCTGGTAAGCCCTGTATTCTTTATAATGGCTTAAAATTAATTTCCAATAATAAAAACTAGAATTAATTTTAATTTTTAATTTTTACTATGAATAGTTATATATGGTCCCATACCTTGGGCAGCTTTTTTCTTTAGACATATTAAGAGTCTAGAGAAACTCCTAAAGAGGTGTATCAGAAACGGTCTATGCTGAACAAACCACTACACTAAAACCAGAAGCTGGAATACCCTCTAGAAAACAGAGATTGTGTTAGAAACATTCTCGGATATAAAACTGGCTTTGATAACAGCTCGCTTATCTCACTCTCAAAGGTGTTCCGATAAAACGGAGTAGACGTAACAAGCTGCAGATAGATAGAATACATGCTTAGGTATTCCACAGTATATCTAACCAGTATAGATGAAACTTTGGTAACTGTACTATGACACCTGGTCGTAGACGGACTGCTCAGGGTAATCATCCAAAACAAACTGGATGCTCTGGCATATGCAAAAAAAGACAGTCGTCCCGACCCAAAAGTAAATCGAACAGTGTTGTTAGAAAACGAGTCCAAAAGGCCCTAAATCTAATACAGCGGAAGAAGACGATTTGAAGCTAACTTTTTCTAGAATCACCGTTATACCATTCACGCGCAGAAAAAAACTAAAGGAGCTAGGAAAGTTAAGGGATGGGATTACGAATTTAGGGGGAAGTGAAGTATCTGTACACATAGGAAAAGAATCAAAAATGTGGAGACTATCATAATACTAAAAAAATTCATGATGTAGCAGTTGTACAAAATTGTGGTTCAATCAACAATCATCTACGCATCTTTGGTATGGTAAACAAAGGCGATACAGACGAACATCATCGAAAAACTAAGCAAGTTGCAAACACTTGCGGATCTAAGCATCGCAGGGATGATAAAAAGTACTAATATGGGAGCTGTAGAGGCTCACCAAACGTCAACGTATCAGTCAGATAAGAACATGGAACAAGAAAAGCTCTGTGTAAGAACCATTCAAATACAATTACATTTTTTACATACAATGTACATTACAAAAATGGTAGAATTTGGGGTAGGAGGTATAGCGAACGGATAAGAAGTGAATAAAGCTTGCGGCTTTGACGTCATACCTCCATCTTTCAGGCGGAGGAATTAGGGCTATTCTGCGATATGGGTAGGTGAACAACGGGAAGTTTTGTAATAACAAACGGATACAAATACTTACAGATAGAAGGTAACGTTAAAACTAATGGAGAAACGCTTTGAAGAACATTTGACAGACCAGAAAATAGTGACACCAATCTGGTCACCAGGACATTGGAAATTCAAAGGCCTCAGAGATGTCGTACTTTGTTCCAGAACCTGTTTTATGTGTATTAAAAACTGAGTACTAAAAACTACAGTCTGCGAGCAAATGAGAAAATATATACAGGGCGATCATTTTAAAACTTCCCACCTTGAATAACTCTTTAATTAGTAAAATCATCAAAGATTATTATTATGAAATGTCCCATCCAAAACAAGATTGACGCTTTACAGCGATTTTTGATAATTTTACTAATTAAACAGTTATTCAAGGTGGGAAATTTTAAAATGATTACCCTGTATATCAATAAACACACTGGCAAACTTTACCAGAACAAAAACATGGAAATTCTTATGCAAGTAAGGGCTGTTCACATTGAGTAGCAATTAGTCACACAGAGTAATGGGCTGCCTTACATCTATGGTCAACAAAAAGAGAACCATATGTTCATTGTTATCTAGTCAAGGACTAGGTTACTACGATGAACGCGAGTAGTGGAATAGATGCAGTAAATTCAATGAAAGTAGCACAATAAGACAATAAGCTGCAGTGCTCTGAGAACGAGACAACTTCCAAAAAGAGAAAAAAGTGCCCGATCTATGAAAATCCAGTACCGATGCAAGAAACTTTAGTTGGTAGCACGCCTTCTTCCTGTTTGCAAAGGAATTCGCACAAGTATTGGCATCTTTGAGAAAGTGCAGCAGACCATGTTCGGCTTACCGATTAGTAAATCGGGGCAAACGCATACTGGCATGAGGTACTATAACTGCAAAAAAAACCGGGGCACCACACAGGTTTTAAAGTTACCGCTTGTAAATCTATCTTTTAGTTTAAGTAAAACTATTATGTAAGCAAGTGCCTTATTAACTGAACTGACAAATCCACCTTAAAGCCTGATGCAAAAAAGAGAAATTTTGTTAAAACCGACATATCGTCAGGCAAGTATGCCCCGGTTTTTTTTGCAACGATAGTACATACAACTAATTTTCAGCGTGTGAGCTCATTTCATTGTTCATTATACAAATAATAATTTTATTTTACATACATGGCATATATAGCATGTTTTCAGTATAAATAAGGACTTAACAGTATAAAAATGCATATTTTAACCCGTACAAATCGTTACAATACATT
>VTPC01005504.1:21492-42282 GCA_011009095.1 Ignelater luminosus | reverse complement strand
AAGACTGTTAAATTACTAAATACTAATTCTTAATTTTTATTTTAGATTGTTAACTACACTTAAGTGTCCCCGTTTTCTATATCAAGGAAGTATTCTTGTCGTATTTACAAAATATCACACGTTTTATACTAGGCAGCATATGGTGTTAATTTTACAATCTTTAAATGCGCTAATAAGATTCTTTTTCTTTGTCCTAATTTGTCATATAATTTTATGTACTTAATTATCACATTCTCTACATTGCTAATAAAATCTCGGCGAAATGAATGTAAAGCTAAATAACTTTAATTGTTTTAAGCTAAACAAACAAGTACCAATTGATGTGATAAGAGTCATTTGAATTTTTTCAAATCAAGTTGGAAAACACAAAAATGATGAAAGCTCACCATAAATACAATTTATGAACGTATTTGGGAATGGCATACGCTTTTACATTTTTGACGAAAGTACACGTTTTCATCTGCTGTTACATCATTATTCATTCTTTACTACGATGGCTTCTCTCCCTCATACTTCCTTTTATCCAATCAACATATGGCGCCACCTCTACATAGACATTTAGTCTACCAGGTGGACAACCTTCAAAGATTGCAGACATTATCCCTAAAATCAAATTTATCTGTCACCTTCTGGACTATCGTTAGGCTTCTTGCAGGTTTTAAGTCGAACATGCTTATATTTATTGTGGAAAGGTTTCTGTTAAGCCTATATTTTGAAAAACTCTCTTGTTTTATATGCAATAAAGGAACGTATCGAGGAAAAATTAGATAAAATGGAATGCGTGGATATAATTGTAAAAGATGATCATTCCGAAAAGACCACTCTATTGTTCCAGCTCTTCAGCAGGATTAAAAAATGAAATATGTAAAAATAAAATTTCTAAAACGCTTAAACTGATTTTGATAAGATTTCGCACGGATGTTTTCCAACAGTGCAAACTCACCAACTGTATTAGCAAGAGAGAGGTTAAAAAAAAACGGGTGTTTGACTCATTGGAAATCATCCTTTCTTTATGTCAATAATCAGTGAACTGCATACTTCAAGCGTATGTATGTAAAACCAGGGCTATGGTATGCGCGCATCCTTCTTACCTACTTGAAGGTTCTTCACAACTAATGGAGAGCCTGAATCTCCCTTACAAGCTGTTGACTCAAATGAACTTACACACAGTTTGTTACGTACGTCAAAGCGAAGACCCCTGTAACACGTGCAAAACCAATTAACATCTGAATTACTGTTTGAATACTTCAAGAATACATTGCAGCAAGTATACATTTCTCTCTAGATAGTATGTAAACGTGGTGATAACGTAATTCATCAGCTCCTACGGGAATATTTGGAAAAATCCATCCCCAACCGGCTTGTACTCCTTCCTGTACAAGGCCATGCTACAAATACATCTTAAGTATTATGTATGAATATAAAATTCTTATTTCTTATTACAGACTGCTCCTCTAAGTTAATTACTTTTTCGTAAAGACTATCAAAACTTTGTTTCACTCGAAGAAGACCTATATCATTTTCTATTACTTCTCCCTCTACGATAGTGAGTCTGTCGTGATAAAGGAATTTTATGACTAAATGGTCAACAAAATCTTGAGCTTTACCACTAATAAACGTTGTATTACCACGTGCTGTTACAGTTTTAAGAACGTAATAAGTTAGTGGTTGTAGTTTTCCCTAAAACAGGTATAATGTTATTAACTAATAGTACACTGCTGCAGGAGATTGACGTAGCACTATTGGAGAGACGATTTTCAGACAAATTTGAGAAGTCACTAGAATTTTTATGCAAAAATCCATAAAGTAAGCTAGAAAGAAATATTTTGTTTTAGAATGCCTAGTAATCTAGCTAGTAATCACGTAGTAACAAACAGTAACGAGAAACTCGGCCTTTCTCAACTATTAGTTTCTGACTGTGATCTGGCTACAGTCAGTCCAAAATAAATCAGTTTAAATTGAGATAATTTGAATTGAGCCGGAGACTAATACATAAAAATGGAAATATCAGCTACATAAAATTACAGCCGAAAACTAATAGCTGAGAAATGCCAAATTTCTCTTAGCTTTCTCATTTCTTATATGTCAGCCAACTTGTTACTGTGTAATGATTATTAACTAAATATTTTAAAACTGAATGTTTGTTTCTAGCTCACTTTAAGAGTTTAAGTAAGTTCCACTTACTTGCCTACATACAATGTAACAGTGTACATACTAGAGCGACAGCAGGAAAAAGTTGTAATTAAATACTTTATTTTGCTTACTGTCTCGCTGTTATTCACTACTATACAATGACCCGCTGTAAGGACCCAGTGCTTGGCAATAATTGATCCACAGCACCATACGGTTTTGTGAGAAGGGTGAAGCATTATACCAACCATGTATGGAAAGTCCTGAATTAGACCAGAATGTCCATCAACCACTCGAGAATGATTACTTTTCTTTGCCGGACTTTTTCTTATATGACACACTTAAACAGATTAAAATAAAATATATTGTAATATTTATCTGTACAAGACGGAAGAATTTGTGCCAAGAAACTCATAATTTAAAAGTTTTCGTGTGAGAAGCTTTGAAGACAATAATATCTGGTATTCTTCGGTGAAAAACAACTTTTATAATTCAGATAAGATTTATTGTAACTATATATATTTGGGTTCCATGTATAAATATACATTATATCATATTACATTACATTACACTGATATTTTGTTTATACATCATTCACAGCTAAATGCTGTATACGTACTCTCCTTTGCCATACCCCTCTGTTCTGAGCTATGTCTTCATCTAGTTCTCTATCTTCCATCACTTTTCTGATTCCTTCATTTCAAGATCTTCTCGGCCGCCCGCCTTTTCTTTTCTCTGGTGCAGTCCATTGAAAAATTCGTTTTGACCATCTATTCTCCTCCATTCTCATTAAGTGACCAAACCATTTCAGATTCCTGCATTCAATTCTATCTGTTAGCATTTCTGTTGCTTCCATTCGGTCTCTAATTTCAGTGTTTGTTTTTCCTGCTAATCTAGATACTCTCGCATTGCATCTAAGGTAATCCACTTCTACGGCCTGTAGTCTTCTTTTCATTTCTGTATTAACTGTCCGTACCTCACAGCCATAAAGGAGGACTGATTGCACCATAACTTGTCCTATTCTTTCTTAACTGTTTTTTGGATATGATCTTATCCCACTACAAGAAGTTAAGACTTGTCAGGATCATTTAGAAATTTAATATCGCAGCAAGTTATGCTGAAATTCTTGCATATATCTTGTTAAAGGTTTACTTTATTTAAAAGATTTTCGTATCTGCAAAATGCATTTGTATTTTGTATTTCCTTCTTACTTTTTAATAAATGTTTTTTAACCTTCTGTAAATATTCTGTTTTATTCCTTTATAAAGAGTCAACACATGGATTCGCAGACCAACGAACAGCATAAAATTTCTTCAGCAACCCCTTCTTTAGAGTCTTTCTCTTTTCTAAGTTCCCTATAAACCTGAGTAGTTAGTTGGTCTTGGGACTGACTTCTCGTCTATCTAGGTCAATGCCGTCCAAGGCTGGCGCCCTCCCGAACTTTGTATCGTTTACCGACTAACGCCGATAAGGCCCTTTATGACCCCGCCCGTCTTCGACGTAAAATAGAGCTAGTACAAAGTTGGCATACCTTGATTATATTTGAACGTAACAGGCTGTCCAGAACTTTCCTGCTTTCTTGGACACTATGTTTAATGCCCTTCTCACCTAACCCATTTGTACTGATTATAGTCCCAAGATATTTTAATTCTTGTACTTGTTTTACCATAGCCTCTTGGTTAAGTAAGACTTCAAATCGCTCATTACCGTTTACCACTAGATAGTCTGTTTTCTTTAAACTAATCTGCAATTCCCATCCCTGGTATTTGTCATAAGGGTTTTTTGGGCATAAATTCCAATTCGAATGTGTTTTGCGCTATCACTATTGTCAGCCAAGTTCAACGTGAAAATATTATCTTCATTGATGGATATTTCCATTTCCTGAAAGTTTCTCTTTCGTTTTTCCAACACTAGTTCTATATATAAGTTAAATAGTCGAGGGGTAAGTTGCACCCCTGTCGAAGACCTTTCGTGGCCCCTCCAGTGCAGAGCTAGCCTAAGTCCATTTTTTGCATTTTTTAGAATTCCTAGTGGATCTAATGTTTAAAATGTCGCAGATTTAATGCAGAAACTACCTGAGTCCATTTCTTTATAGTTTGCTGCGAAGTTTAAATTTTGAAAGTATCCTGACATAAACGTGGATATAGTAATTTATTGCAGAACTAGACTATCTGACAGTAGGCCATCAGTTACCAATACTTTGGCGGTCAATGTGTATGTAGGCTATTTGTATTGGATAAAAGCTAGTTCGGTTTACAGCAGATATCTTACGCTGGACATAGTATACCTTTGAACACGGATCATAAGCTTTAAGCTGTAGTTTACATGGTTTTCACACGTGTGTTCTGATATGTGCTCTTAATGTGTTTATTAATTGTGCTAAAATAGAGAAACGATTAAATAAAGTTATGCGATTTGCTGCCGTGGTATATGAGCAGCCATAAGCTACTTTAGCTAAGTGGACATTCCAAGTTTACTACATTATTTAGGAATATACGTAGCAGTGAGTAATCCGTTTTCGAGGTTTGTAGACATTAAAAAGTCATCAGTCGGTTTGTTAAAAGTTATAACTTATAACAAAGCAATCATTGTTGTATCTTTAGATCACTTTTAAGAACAACTGCAAGTAATAAATAATAATAAAAGAGATAACTGCACTTCGACTCAAATATCATTTCAAAGTATTAGTTACAATCGAAATATAAACTACAAACTGTAGCTTTCTCACTTAATGATTCTGATGATACCTACGTTGCCTTTCAGAAGTTTTATCGGTAGTAACTAAGTTCTAATTGAACTGCCACCTTTATTGCCGTCTAATCTTGAACACGAAATTTATAATGTCTCAACACAATACAGGGGTATTAATAATGCAACAGAGGAACCTCTTGATGATGCTGTCAGTATCGTAGCAGATGAATCAGTTTTGCCTTAATAGTCCCTCAATCAGCATTGTGATGAGTCGTTACTTGTTGCGCTCTTTTGAAAGAAATCGCCCTTTAGCCACCGTTTCGTCAAAAACGACAAATACTGATGCGTACTTCCTCCTTCTACGTTCACGTTCAGCAAATTTAATACTCTTACCAGTCTGGTCAGGATAGTTATCAAAGACCACTAATGCCCTACTTGATGTCTGCATCAAGTATCGCAAAATATGTTCCTCCACTTTTGCCACGAGACTGAATGAAGCAGGAAACCGACAGCAATCACTGACACTGAATCTTTTAGGCCACTTGAATTTACTCTTCATCTTTTTCCTACACCCGATGATCAAAATTTAACAACTAGGCGCTCGATCGACGCAGAATTTTATGCTCTATAATATTGTCATAGTAAGATTTATTACTACATGCGCAATTTTCGCTGTACTTCAAGAAAACTGAAATAAGTCTCAGGATTCTTCGGTTTTTCCTTTTTTGATGTAAATAAAAGTAATTAAAACGATTTCCAGTTTTTCTCTAACTTTTTCGTTCTAGAATTCTAATTTCCCTGGCCTATACTGACATACCTCGTTTAAGCAGTTCCTACATAAAAATCAGCGAAAAACGCAGTTCACTCTAATAAGCTTCAAAACACCTGGTTTGCCACAATGTAATCGTCGTTTTGTGTACTATAAGCTCGCACAGTAGGCAATCTAATATACTATACTGGTAACTCCGTCAACGGGCAAATACGAACTATCACGAAGTTACTGGTATGACGGAGTTACTGATATCGCCCGAGTTTACCCAATTCTTGTTTTCTTTTGAATTAACTTTCATATTTTCTAGACATCTCTAGATCCACACGAAAAAAACTTGCAAAAGAAGCTGTCCAATTTTTAAAATCTTAAATAAATTAAATTTTTATTAAATCTTAAACATAGAAATATATATAAGACAAGCTTAGATAATTTGTTTTCCTCTAATTATTTTAATTTTCAAAAAATTCTTGCCCACTAGCATTGGTCACGCCGTGACCCATCGTGACCCACTACAATTCACGTCACGAGCGGACCTCTTATATACATAGAGAAATTAGATCTAGCATGGGAGTTCTAATTTTTCTGTATGCATATCCCATGATAAATTTACTTGAAGACTAATTCACTGTTGAGCGTTGGAAGATCATAACTCTAAATTATTAATATTATTATTAATATTATAGGTAACAAACTATTTCAGTCGATTGATTTTTCAATTTTATTTAGTTTTTTTATCTGCAAGAATCAACAAAGAATATCAGTCAAGAAAGCCCTAAACTCTTCATAGTCATAAACGGCTGATATTAAAAGTGTGACAGTTAATCTGTATTAGGTATACAGATGCTGCCGTACTCATAGTCAAATTACGCGCTGTGTGTAATGCCAAGCACGTGTAATACCATGGTACCTCAGCGTGTAATTTGACTATGAGTACGGCAGTGTATGTATATTTCCTAGATATAGACAGCGTTAATTATGATTTACATACTTACGTGTAAGCAAGCAGATCGTTAAGAAGCTTGTAATTAGAAATTTCATTTTCCGAAAATAATTATTTTATGCAGTTACAATATCTTCGCTATTTATTCGTAGTTTCTCCACAGCTCATGCAAAATAGTATTATTCTTAATCTTACTTCTAATAAAAACAAGTTAAATAGGTACATACTATTTAATACCTTTAAGAAAAAGATTTATTAACCTATTTTAACTTTTTATTGTTTTTATAATTTGAACACTTAATAATAAAACTTAAAATTCATTAGTTCTCGGTCAATTAAAATTTTAAAATGGTAGGCAACCACTTGAACAGTACTGTATTTCCAGTAACATAAACTTCTTCAACAACAAAGTGGGCTATAGATTAACTTTCCCTTATAAGTAGATTATAGTAGATGAATGTAAACACAGATAACATCTCTATGAAAAGTATTTCTTTCTGGACGCCATTTAGAAATTACTCTATGCGTCTATTTCAAATTTATATTGGCTTATAGAATTGATATTTAAATCAATATAAAGTTATTCACAATTACATATACAGGGCGTCCCCAGATCGACTTAACAACAGGTGTGAAAGACAAAGAATCCCTGTGGGGATCAGCCCTGCTTGATTAGAAACTAACTTGCGCCATATCTTTATTTTTGTAAAATCAGGCAGGCTTTGGTAGCTATCAAAAACGTATTTTCGGTGTAGGTAAAGTACCCTTTCCGTAAGACATATCGAAAGATTTTATCAGGAAAAGTTGTTTAGAACACAGATTTATGCCGACATACCAAATGTGAGAACAATCGGCACAATGTGATTTTTTTAAGTTCCATGAAGGTTTACTCTACGTAACTGCCACCTGACTCAACACATTTTTTAAGACGAACCGTATTAGTCATTAGTTTTATAAACCATCTCACAATCACGAATTTACAATTAAAACATACAGTCTTTAAATGCACTAATAAAATTCTTTTTCTTGTTTTTAATTTGTAATATTATTTTAAATAATTAATTATCACATTTACTAAATTGCTAACAAAATCTCAGAAAAATTAACATAGAGCTAAATAAACTTTAATTGCTTTAAATTAAACAAACAAGTACCCAACTGATGTGGTAAGAGTAATTTAAATTTTTTCAAGCATAAAGTAAAGTTGAAAAACACACAAAAATTATGAAAGTTCACTATAAATACAATTAGGAATGTATTTGGAAATTATTGATTTGTTTGTTTCTTTGGTTTAAGGTAAGTAAGAGAGAAACTCTTTGTAATACTTGTGTAATATTTATTTTGTTAAACGTTTCAGTAATAATTATTACCTTTGTATTTTTTTTGTATTTCTGTATTGGCACACATTAATATCAAAAAAAACTTTATATTTATAACACGTTATTTCAAATTTTAACTTTAATTTTAATCTTTATATTTAAAAACTTACTTAAGGTAATTACCTTGCTATTTTATTTATTTTTATGATAATTACATACATTTTACCACTGGAGAAGGTAACAATTATTACTGAAAAGTTTAACAAAATAAATATATTATACAAGTATTAAAAAAACAAATTCTCTCTTAATTACCTTAAACCAAAGAAATATTGTATTTGGAAATGGCATTTGCATTTACAGTTTTGACAAAAGTATAGGTTTTCATCTGCTGTTACATTATTATTCATTGCTTACTGTAATGGCTTTTTTCCTTCATATTTTCTTTTATCAAATCAAGATATGGCGCCACCTCTACATAGAAATTGTATCCTGTAACTGGACAATCTGTGGGGACTGCAGATATTATCCCTAAAATCAAGTTATTCTGTCACCTTCTGGAATATCGTTAGGCCTCTTGGCAAGTTCAAAGTTCAATGTGCTTATATTTGTTGGAGAAAGGTGTCTGTTAAGCCTATAAAAATTCTACCGTTTCATATGCAACTAAAGGACGTGTCGAGAGAAAATTGGATAGAATGGAATGCGTGGATATAATTACAAAAGATGACCATTTTGAAAGGACCACTCTGTTAATAAATAAATAACACTCAGTCTTCCCACAAGTACTAATTATAATTTATTGTCCACTACACACATATATAGCAAGTAGCAAACTATTTTAACAAACACAACAAATTTAAATTTATTATTGCCTATTTACTGGCAATGGCCATAGCTTAGACACAGGCCTTTGAAAGGTACCATTGGCAGTTTTTACTGTGGCAACGCGGCAAATGCCATGGTACCAGAATGAGTTTTTATTACTCTTGCAAGGGCCCAACGTAAAGGCGGATGCTGTTCATTTTTCATAACCACTCAGTCCCCTACTTCAATGTTTAAGTTCTTTTTTGTCCATTTAAAACGCTGCTGGAGCGTATTTAAATAATCAAGATGCCATCTCTTCCAGAAGTTGGCATGCAATCTTTGAATTAATTGCCAACGTTGAGGTGTGTTGATATTATGATTTGCATAATCGCGCGAAGGCAATGAAATAGGTGATTCTAAAGTTAAGCACTGACCTGGAGTAAGCGCAAAAATATCATTAGATATAGTGGCCTAGAATTTAAAACAGATTTAACCTGCACGGTATAGAACTCTTCAAAAGTCAGTACTTGTGCTCCTACTACTCGATTTAGGTGAGCTTTGAGACTTTGCATACTTACTTCCCAAAGCCCGCCAAAATAGGGTGCCGCGGGTGGATTAAAATGCCATTTATTTCCTTCAGACTTGACCGCTTGTCTGATAATATCAGATAATTGTCTGTAAGCACCAATAAAGTTTGTGCTACTATCCGAATGTATATCGTTGCCGCGACCCCTACGTGATACGAAACGACGAAATGCTGCTTGGAAAGCTTCGCTACTCAAATTGGAAGTTAGCTCTAAATGTATTGCCTTGGTGGCGAAACATATAAATATGCAAACATAGACTTTTTAAGACTTTATGCCTCCAGATTTACCTAAGGTAACTGAGAATGGACCTGCATAGTCTACACCTACCTCCTGAAATAGTTTTTAGCTGAGATATTCGAGAAGCAGGTAGGTCACCCATGTCCGGTACTACAGGTTTTGGATTGACATTTAAAACAACGAGATAGAAAATGTCGAATAGCATTTTTGGCCAACAAAATCTAGAACTGTTGTGGTATTAAGAAATGCAGAGCCTGTAAACCGGGATGAAGAAATGTGTTATGCATACTTTCAATAATTAACTCCGTCAGACGGTGTTTTTAAGGTAACAATAGGCAAAATTTCTTATCATATGATAAAGATGAGTTTATCTTTGGAGTAGATTTCGAATTGCATTTTCCACTCTCTAGTTGACTAATATGATTCTAAAAAGCTTCTGATTGAACTTGCTTAACCAAGACCATAAATGCGTGTTGAAAATCGGTTTTACAAAGTGCACTAAATTTTCTGTCTGCTTTATGCCTTGAGTTATTTACAAATCTAAGGCAAAACGCTATAATCCTAAGAATTCTTTCTAAAGAAAAAAATTTATTAAGAATACTGTCCATATCCCGAGGTACTAAAAAAATTACAGCAATTTGTTTATTCATTTTGGACTTCCGAAGACAAAGAATTCAAAGTATCAGAGGGCCAATTGTCGAGCGTTTCCAATAAAACCTTAGAACCATTAAACAGCATGGAGTGATGAAGTAATTGCTCCGCAAGCAAACCCCGACTTGCACAATCAGCAGAATTATTATTCAAGAGACCATGTTGCCAATGATTCGGAGATATTTTATCCTGGATATGGCTAACACGATTACTAACGAATCTATGCCAACGGTGTGGCGATGACTTGATCCAAGTGAGCGTAACTTTAGAGTCAGACCATGCGAACGCATTGAAAATAACAAGTTTATCACCCATATGCATTGCGAACAAATTCTACTATATCTGTCAATAATACAGCAGCGTAAAGTTCTAATCGTAGCAAGGACAATCTTTTTAAGGATGCCACTTTGAACTTTTCCAGCTACTAAATAGACTCTAACCTCTGTTTCATTAATCAAACAAAAATACACTACTGCACCATATCCGGCTTCACTTGCATTCAAAAATGCGTGTAATTCATATTCCCTTTTGTAGAGAGGAACGTGTCTAGGTACTATGAGCAAAGATATCAAAATAAGTTCAGACTCAAGTCTTTTCTACTGGGATATAATATGTGAAGGATATTCTTGATCCCACTTCAAGCCTAAAATCCATCAATATTGGATTAGACGCTTAACGAAGAGAGTGAGGGGTGACATAAATTCCAAAAGATCAAATTAAGTTATCTTTAATCGATGTAAATCTACATTTAATCAAACTGGGAGATTTCTTTCCAATACGCAGAGATTATGGTATTCAGATCAAAATAAAAAAATATGATATTAACGCAGATGAAATTACATATCTTGGATATAAAATTGATGCTTATGGTATTCACCGAACAAATGATACAATTAAAGTAATTATTAATTCTAAGGAACCTCAAATACTACTGAATTAAAATCGTTTATAGGTTTGGTAACATATTACAGTCGTTTTATTTCAAACATTGGAAATATTTTCTACCCAATATTTGCAAAAGAATGTTAATTTCTAATGAAATCTACAGCGCAGAAAATTTCGATTAACTCAAAGAAAAAATTGCTTGTGAAGAGGTAGTTTGTCTTTTTGATCCATTCAAACAAATAGTTCTAGCAACAGATCCTGAAGTTGTACAATTAACCAAATTAATTTAATTATAAAACCTAGTATTAATGCAAAACATACTTTGAACATTCTGAAACAGTTACACTGTCACTTTCAATAATTGAAATTGCAAAGCCTTACTTTATATAAGTGAATATTGTTAATTAAGGAATCAATATTAAAAAAAGTTGGAGTAGTTATTCCAAAATATTTGCAAAACTTTGTATTAGTTAAATGAATTGCGCAGTAGTATAACGCATGGACTGAAAAGTCCCAGGCCTAACAAATAGATGGCGCTAGTTGTATTGCATTCACCGCTTTTTCAGTTAGTACTAACCTTCAAAAGACAGCTGTTAAAATTTTATGATATTCTATTCATTATTTTGTGAGTTATTGTGCTAAGAGTGATGCTACTTTTGTTATTTTCAAAACAATGGATCAAAAACAATTTCGTGTTTTAATTTTACACTGCTTCTTGATGGGAAAAAATACCGTTCAAGCGAAGCAATGGCTTGAAAAGTGTTATGGGGACTCCGCTAAATCAGAAACAACAATAAAACGTTGGTTTGCTGACTTCAAACGTGGTCGTAGAGACACCGATGATGCAGAACGCAGTGGACGTCCAAATGAGGCGGTAACACCAGAAAACATCAAAAAAATCCACAAAATCGTTTTGAATGATCGAAAAGCGAAGTTGCGTGAGTTAGCTGACATCGTAAAGATATCAAAAGAACGTGTTGGCTTTATATTGCATGAGCATTTGACTATGAGAAAGCTCTGCTCAAAGTGGGTGCCGCGTTTGCTCACTGTTCACCAAAAACAAGAACGTGTTGATGTTTCTGAGCAGTGTTTGGCCATGTTTAAACGTAACAAACCGGAATTTTTGCGTCGATATGTGACAATGGATGAAACATGGATCCATCACTTCACTCCGGAATCAAAACGATCGTCATCTGAGTGGACAGCAACTGGTGAACCTCGTCCAAAGCGACCGAAAGCACAACAATCGGCTGGAAAGGTTATGGCCTCGGTACAGGCTGAAGAAGCTCCACGAGGAGCTTAAAACGGCCTCCCGCCTTCGGCGGGAATTTAACGATTAACTTGACTTGACTTGACTTGGCCTCGGTATTTTGGGATGTACGTGGTGTAATATTTATCGACTATCTTGAGAAGGGAAACACCATCAACAGTGAATATTATATAGCGTTATTGGAGCGTTTGAAGGCCGAAATTGCAAAGAAACGACCGCATATGGCAAAGAAAAAAATTTTGTTAGAGCGGCGCTGGAATGATTGCGTTGTTCTTGATGGAAATTACGTTGATGAATAAAGCTAATTTCGAACAAAAAAAACCGTGTTTTCTTTGTTAGGCCTGGGACTTTTCAGCCCATGTGTTATATAACGAACTGGTGATTGTAGATAAATACTCAAAGTAGTTGGAACTTTATCCAATGATAACACTTACTTTCACATCAACAGTTGAAAATCGAAAAGATATTTTTTCTCGTTTTGGTCTGCCTATAACTGTCGTGTCCGATAATGGACTTCATTTCATTTTTAAAGAAAATGGCATAAAATACATAACGGTATCGTCTCTAATGGTCAGGCGGAAGAATATGTTCAAATAATTAAGACTGCTTTTGAAAACTCTTAAAAATAAACCAGGAAAATATATCAATCAAAGTTGGTATATTTCTTGTTTCGTTATCGTAAAGTACTTCACAGTAATTCCTGCTAGGCTCATATTAAAAAGGAATTTACGATCTTGTTTAGAGAGGACATGCTACATAAATGTACATGATTATAAATGGTCTTGGATACATTTGTCATAATAAATGATTCACATAGAACAATATCCTGTACTTTGAAAATCAACAAAACAAGACTTGCGATTTGTAATGCCAGCAAATATTCTAAATACACAGTATCTATGCTGCTACTGTTGGTCTAAGTAAAAGCGAATTCTATCACGTCAGTTTCTATGAAGCATTTTTGCTGATCTTTCACTAAAGGCGGGTTCTCACACTATTGACATACTATTGCACCAATCTTTTTGATTAACATGCGTAAGTACTTGAAACCAACTCATCTATTGTATTTGCAAGAGAGAGGTTGAGAGGAAACAGAAAACCATCGCTGGTACTTGGTACATTGCAAATCCTCCCTTTTTAATGTCAACAATTATTGAATCGTATACTTCAAGAGTATGCATGTAAAACCAGGACTACGGTATGCGTTCACATTTCTTACCTACTTGAAGCTTCTTCACAACTAATGGAGAACCTGAATCTCCGCGACAACCTGATGATAGTAGAAATGAACGTGTACACAGTATGTTGTGTGGGCTAATGGGAAACATCCTGTAACACGTGCAAAATCAATTAACATCTGAATTGCTGTTTGAATATTTCAAAAATACATTGTAACAAGAGTACATATCCATCTGGATATTACGTAGACATTCTGATAGCGTAATCTATCAGCATATTCTAGGGTAAGTGGAATAATTACTCCCCAACCGGCTTGTACTCCTGCCTGTGTAAGAACATGCTACAAATACATCTTAAGTATAATGTTTTAATGTAAGATTCTTATTTCTTATTACAGGTTACTTCTGTAAGTTAATTGCTTTTTCGTAGAGGCCATTAAAACCTCGTTCCACCCGAAGAAGACCTATATCATTTTCTGCTACTCTGTTCTGTGTGGCTGCTCTGTAACTGTGGTGATAAATGTATTTTATAACTAAATGGTCAACAGAATCATTAGCTGCACCACTAATAAACGTTGTGTTTCCACGTGCTATTACAGTTTGTTTTAGGTAAGAGGCCTGTATTTGTAGTTGTCCCTAAAACAGATTTAATATTATTAAATAATAGTACCCTGCTTCAAGAGGTTAACCCATCACTATTGAAAAAGTGATTCTCGGACATATTTGAGAAGTCGGGAGAATTTTTATGCAAAAACTTATGAAGTAAGCTAGAAAGAAATATTTGATTCTAAGTTGTTTAGTTAGTAAGTCAGAGCAAGTGATAGTAATAACGTAATAGTAACAAACTTGTTGTCATACCTGCAATAAAAAAACCCACGAGAAATTCAGCATTTCTCAGCTATGGGAATTGCTGGAATAATTTCTGTAATCGGGTACTTCTGGTAGTGCCAGCGTTGTGCCATTATCAAATTCTAACCTATAATTCAGTTGACAGTCTGTACCCAACCTAGCCAGTTCTGTTTACATAGTGCTTAAAAAAAAGTAATTTTGTAAAAAAAATGGAGCTTTGGAGTAAACATTTTCGAGCAATGCTTTTTACGATTTTCGAAAAAACTTAACACCCAAAAATGCATCGAATGGCTTAATGTCGCTTTTGGTGAGGACGCTTCATCGAACAGAACTGTTTATAATTGGTTTGCTGAGTTGCAGCGTGAACGTTCTTTTCTCAGTGATGAATTTCGTGAAGGTCCTCCATCCACGTCTGTTGTTGCCACTAACGTTGATGCTGCGTGTTAAGTGATTGAGTGAGATCGGCATGTGACATACCGTGAAGTAGGGATTACCTCGAGCATTGACATGAAAGTAATACACGTAATTTTACACGGTCATTTAAACATAGGGAAGCTTTGCAGTCACTGGATTCCACATAATTTGAGTGAAACTTAAAAAAGAATCGTGTAAATTAGTGCAAAGAAATGCTGAAGAAATTCAAACCGAGATCATTTCAATTTTAGTGTACGACATTGGTACTGCAAATAAAAGTTGAATCTACTCATACAAGCCGGCAACTAAACAACAATTCACTGTTTGGATGTTTCATGGTGAGTCAAAACTCACAAAGATCGTTCGTTTACAAAATGTTGTAAAGCAACTGATCGCTTATTTCTTCCGTATTTCTGGACATGTGACAACCATAGTTTTAGAGGATTGAAGAACTGGGAACACTAATTAGTACACAATAACTAGTAACTAATAAAAAAAACAATCTAAATCGGCGCACCCTTCTTCACCCTGACAATGCAAGTACCCACACAGCTTCACAAACTCTCGACTTTTAGTTAGTAGAAAAACGAAGGTGATGTCGCATTATCCCTATTCGCGTGATCTAGCACCAAATGACCTCTTTCTGTTCCCGACAATCAAAAACAAAATGATACGTGGTGAGCATTATTTTTTGCTTGAGGCAGCAGTTGTGGCATTTAGGCAACTGGTTTCTGAGTTACCAGCTTCAGGTTGAAAGAAATGCTCCGAAAATTAGTTTGAACGTATGCAAAAGTGTATTTATTCTAAAGGCGAATATTTTGGAAAGCAACAAAGCCATTTACTACATTGTATTTGTGTCTTTCTTGAGCATTTGCAGAAATGTTTTCCAGCAGAAACTAACGGCTGAGAAAGGCCAAATTTCTAGTGACTTTTTCATTGCAGGTATGGCACCCAACTTGTTACCGTGCGATAATGTGATCGCTTGCTCTGACTTACTAACTAAACAATTTGAAGCTAACTCACTTTAAGAATTTAGGTAAGTTCCACTTACTTGCCTTCATATAATGTAACAGCCTACATACTAGAGAGACAACAGAGGTTGTAACTAAATATTTTATTTTGCTTACTGTCTCGTTATTTGTCACTACTATACAATGGCCTGCTGTAAGAACCCAGTATTTGGCAATAATTGATCCACCGCACCATGCGATTTTGTAAGAAGGGTCAAGCATTATACCAACCATGTATGGAAAGTCCTTAATTTGACCATAAAATCCCAAAACGACTCGATCAGAATCATTACTTTTCTTTGCTGCACTTTTTCGTGCATGACACACTTAAATAGATTAAAATAAAACATATTTTAATGTGCAATGGGAATAGAAAGATATTCACTTCCATTATGAGGGAGAACAGCTTTAAGGCTCGTTTTCGAAGCCCATAATGATAACAATAGTAATAATAGATATTAAATAGATCTTAGTAATCCTCGGACTGCAACTTTTAACAGGCTAATCTATGTGAATTTACAGTCAGAAGATTGCAAGACCTGTTGCCATAACTATGATAGTTAGAACCACTTTTAAACAGATCAAAACGATGCTTTACTAAACGTAAACATTTATAAATGTAACTGTCATTCACAAAAAGTAAGAATATTAGTCGCCCTAGCACTGATTCCTGGGTAACTCCTATATTAAGATCGTAATCTGCTGATACAGAGGTATAGATTTTAACTTTGATTTTACAATTACTTAAATATGATTTTACTAGTTCAAGTATTGGACGTCTGAATCCTAATGTTAATAGTTTCTCCAATAGAAATATTATTTCAAAACAGTAAAATGCGTCTAAGAGGTCAGAAAGGAGACCAGCTGTGTGCTCACAGTCTTTTTATAGATATATTCCATAAAAATAAACGACTGCTAACAAAAGAAAAAATGATTCGTGGAATAACTTTTATTTGCACCGCACACCTTTCTCTTTCATCCGTCGACCCCTGGAGTAACCGGTCTCCATCATAGCTGCCCGGTGAGCCCTCGCCCGACCGCCTCAAGGGCGAGGTGGAGGAGTAAATCCCCTCAACAAATTTGGCGCCCGAGTACCAAACACCATCCGACCGGAAAGAAAGTGCGTCACAAAGAAAACAATGAATCGTGGAATAAGAAGTGCTCCAAAATTGATTGCTTTTTGGAAGGCACTTGGTCATACGAAATGTGAGAATTAATAAAGATATTGAGATCAGACAAGGTGGAAAAAGTCAATCTACCGATAATTAGCATTGAAGAATTTCAAGACCATTATGCCAACGATCTATTTTAAAGTAGACCCCAGTATGCAACTCCCTCGCCTATTACATATAGACCGCACAAAACACTAATAATGATAAACGCAGAGATGGTAGAAGACACCCTAAAATCAATGAAAAACGGTACGGCTAATGGGACGGAAGGGTATCAACGGAACTTATCAAAAGTGGCCCAACCAAGCTGAAAAATATGCTGGCCTCATTGCTCACATTATATATCTATGGGAAACAAATACCGACGCAATGGAAAATAACGTGGATTACGCCTATCCATAAGAAAGCAAGAAAAAGCGTATGTTCAAATTACAGATGTATATCAGTCTTAGATACACTGAGCAGACTATATGGAAAAATCCTAAAAAACTTGATCGAAAAGAAATTTGGCCCATATGATCTCGAGGAACGAGCTGGTTTTAGGGTGGGCCGCTCATGCATCAACAATACATTCCCGATCACTCGGATCATTGAAAAAAAAGTCGGCAACACACAATTATAAAATTCACCTTCTACTAGTTGACTTGGAACAGGCCTATGACACTGTGCCTGTGAAAAAACTATGGGAAGTGCTGGAGAGGGGTCAAATTAATATTACATTAATAAAGGCAGTTAAACAGCTGTATAATGGATGCTACGCTAGGATATAAATCGGCTCAACACTTTCTAGCCCATTTCCAGTAACGAGAGGACTCAAGCAAGGTTGTTGCATAATTCCCACACCTTTTAGAATCTATCTCTCTCAAGTACTTAAAAATTGAATAACCAATCTCTGATGACCTTACGCTATACACATTACACTTCGCTGATGATCAGGTGGTTCTGACGTATGATAAAGAAGACTTGGAGTATATGACTAGAAAGCTGATGGAAGAGTATGAGCATTGGGGTCTGGAAGCGAATAGCAACAAAACAAAATATAATATGTGCGTGGGAGGAGAGTTGGACCACATGTTATTTGCCAAAACGAACCTTAAGAGACAAACTTATAATCAGCGATTGAAAGGGCACAAAGAACTAAGTTCGCTGATATCCAGACTAACAAGCAGTCGAAGACACTAAAATAGCTCAAAATTGATACCATTGAAAGACGCCACTATGAATTCAGCCAGATAACAAGATTCAAAAGGACCATAATCCCTCTTAAGCTTTCTGGAACAAAAACTTACTGAAGGTGTTAAACCGCCCTGTACAGTGGTATTTCCAAATCACCCTGTAAATATGTTTGGAATAAAATAAATAGAAATAAAATTTGGAATATTTAAATCAAAGCATCAAGTCTTTTTTTAGATCACTCAGTATATCAAGGTCTTTTAAGTCACCCGGTCTATTCTTTACTAGTTAAGATTTAGTATAACTGAATCAAATTCATAAAGTGCTTAGGTGACTTTAATATTTTCACTTAAACCAGTGCATACAATAAAAGAGCTGTCTTTTCAAACAACAAATCTATTACGAAAGAGAAAAAATGAAATAAACGTTACATACAAAGCAAAAAAAAAAAGAAAACACAGCAAATAAACATGTGATTACACAAACTACATAAAACTTATAAAACGACATCAATGATCTTATTGAATTCTACTGCGCAGGAGTCTGGTCAGCGACTCTCGAGGGGAATCCCTGAACGCAAACACAGTATGTGGACTCCGTCAACGCCCTATTAATAGCTTACGAGTGCATTCAATACATTTAAAATATCCGATTTCATTTAACAAAACTCAGCAGTTAATTCGTTCATACGTACATATTAAAAACAAGCAAAATAGTTATGATTAAAATAAACCTTGTCTACATTACAATTTCCACATTTGACTTTACTAATTTATAAATGCATTGTTCGTTGAGGCGAACTAGAAAAATAGTCGTTATATATTGACATTAACACCAAGGAAAAATCTCATTGTTTTTCCACTGGACGAGCTTTGAATTCACTTTGATTACTTAAGCCAAACGAACGTAAACACTGCTATAATTGGTGTTTAACTAACCTTTTGATAGCTGTGACAAATCCAAATTTTTGTTCACATGAGCAATTGCAAATTCGTTTACTTATAACACCAAGGAGTGGCTGTGTCCACGCAGCGATAAGGGGTCAAAATGATAACAGATTCAACTATAGATTTTCCGCTTCAAGATTGAAGGAAACTTCTAGCTTCCAAACAATGTGTTGAAAAAGGTGGCCAAAAAAAAATGATAAACTTAATAGACAACAAACACTAAACTCTATAAAAAACACCTTAGAACCCTCCTATTCAATGCCCAGAATCTTACTGCCCTTAATGGCGTCGGACACGCCCTGATCTGCACACCATGCGCGCAGATGCGACTTATACAGTAACTAAATTATACAGATTGCTATTCCGCTAAAACAACTATTCTCCAGAACCCTATTCCTTAATAGAGGTCGCCACGCAACCCATTTTGAAATAATTATCGCGGGAACGTACGTTTGACGTTGTAAATATAAAGATCTTAACAAACATAACGATTAAAGGATGCGAAAAATACACATATTTGGGAGTGAAATTGTCAAGTAAAGATCGTAGAGAAAAGAAAATCGAAGAAAGATAAAAAAAGGAAAAAAAGTAATTGGAGCTTTGCATTCGATCCTTTGGTTTGGAAACATATCCAATAACAGAAAGCGACAAATATACAGCACCAGAAGTATACTGTTATATGGATGTGAGGTGTGGCAAAACTAAATGAAAACCAGAAGAACAAGCTGAGAACAATAGAGATGGACTATTGGCGACGATCAGCCAGAATATCCCGTATGGACAGACACATTGATATAGTTCAAGACATACAGGAGAAACAATTATGTTGGTATGGCCATGTTCCACGAATGGACCAAAAAAGAATTCTAAAGAAAATATTACAATGGCCTCCTGAAAATAGAAGGAAACGAGGAGAGAGGTGTCCGAGAGAAATCTACACCCAGGGGCTGGAAGGATAGGCAGAAGTGAAGACTGGGAACCGGAGGGCAGCAAAGGACGCTATACAAAACCTCATATGCCACAAAATCATAATATGCTGCATCTTCAGTTGATTTACCCTGCTGGAAGTAATACTGACAATTTGTTAATAAGCTGTATTTTTGTAAATATTTAGTGATTCTGTGGCATAACAGCTTTTCTATAATTTTTGATATTGCTGAAGGTACAGAAACGGGCCGATAATCCTCAACACATTGATGCTCAGCTTTTTTTTTGTGGTACAATCATGGCTATCTTTAAAGATTGAGGGACATGGCCTTCACTGAAACACTGATTAATTATAAAAATTAGAGGATCGGTGATCAATCGTGAAATGGTTTTTATAATTATACCCGAGATATTGAAAAAACCTGCACTACTCTTGTTTATTAGATTATTTATGGCTTCAACACATTAACTGACCTTAAGAGGAAACTATTGCTAGTACTGACAATTTATCGAGTACATTCAACAGAACAATTTTGTCCATTACGTTATTTTAGTTAGGATTGCACAAAGGAAAAGTAATAATAGGACCCAAAATTATTTGTTACTTGAACAGGATTACCTATAATAACTACCATTAGTATTATTTTATGATCATCTGATCATCTTCTAGCCTACCACATTTCATGTTAACAATATCCCAAACTTTCTTATCTTTATTATTTGTATTAAGGACTACGCTAGCGTAGTACCCTTCATCCATCCATCCATCCATCCTTTAAGCAAAGCTAGGAGTCTTGCTTGATTTTTTGACAAATTCGAGAAATTGCTAAAAAA
>VTPC01005504.1:0-16492 GCA_011009095.1 Ignelater luminosus | reverse complement strand
AAGCAGATCGTTAAGAAGCTTGTAATTAGCAATTTCATTTTCCTAAAATAGTTATTTTACACAGTTCCAATATCTTCGCTATTTATTCGTAGTTTTTCCATAGCTCACGCAAAATCGTATTATTTTTAATCTTACTTCTAATAAAAACAAGTTAAATAGGTACATATTATTTAATACCTTTAAGAAAAAGATTCATTAACCTATTTTAACTTTTTATTGTTTTTATAATTTAAACCCTTAATAATACAATTTAAAGTTCATTAAAACCAATAAGATTCTTAAATTATTTTGTATTATAGTTCAACAGTGCAGTTTCTACATACTATGTTTCAGAAATATTGAACAGAATGCATTTGAAAGAAACATGTTTTGAAGATACAGGTTCACCGTTAGTCAGTGACAACAAAAAAATAGGTGAGGACTAGAATGTTATCTTTTACAAACCTTATCTTACGCTTACCAAAAGCTTATAATTTATGTCTTCTTGATATGTCAAAATTACTCACTTAGGTGTTTACTACATGTCATGTTCAAATTTTTTAAATATTGTTGAATAGCATTCAATTATGTACTAACCGGCATATAAAATCGATCGATTTAATAGGATTGTTAACAATATACTAAATTTTAAAATTATCTTATTAGCTTTTTGATTTAATTAAGTTAGCATTGTTGTACATACCTTTTACAATTGTTAATCATTAATTCAACATATGAAATCTCTCCGAGAACTTTCTCATGCCACCGAAATCAAAGAATTTTACCTTTTAGTCCAGTCATTAGGTACTCAAAAAGGGCAAAAAAAAGAAAGTTTTGGTGAAGTTTTGATTATTTGTACTATAGGGTATTTTGGGTCGCCGAGCACGACTCAGGGGTTTTTTCCCAAAGAACGTGTAAAAACATGGACTTTTTCGGTTTTTTAAAAATAACTCCGAAACTATACATTTTACGTGGAAATCGACCCTATATGAAACTAAAGAGGATAAAATTTGAAGTTTTATGTGCTTCATGATATATACTGTTTGATGGTTATGTCTGTCGACGTTCCACACCAGAATTTAGGTGATCGTCAAATTGTGAAAAAGCCCTGAATGGTAAATTTTTCATATTCTTTAACGGGCATTGTTTGTTTCAAGTTGAGCATATCTTGCAGGTATAGGTGAGCGCAGTTAGCGTAAGCAAAGTGGCCTGATCCATGAAGATATGGCAGCATTTGCCAAACAGTTTCAAGGTGTTGGTCCCAGTTGCCCATTCTCTCGGATAAGATGAATAGTTTCACAAGGGTCACCATTCGTATGTACTGCACCTAGAGGTGGATGTGGAACCACGTTGTTTCAATTGCTGTAGTTGATGTTCCACTTTTTCCTCTCTTTATTGGAGGCAAAGGCATAGATCACTAATTTGTCAACATTGTACAAAATGTCGTCCAATTGTGCTTCCGTTTCTGAGGTGAGGCCAATAATTGCCAAGTACAGGAGTTGGTCAAAGGTCACCATACACACCTTCTGGACTTTTCTTTACGTATCTCTGCAGACTTCAATAATGCAGTGAATATTGTGTTGTAGTCGGTGAGAGGTGCATTTATGAAGGGAAGATAAGCGATGAATGTTCGTTCAAACGGGAGGTTTGCTTTCATTTGATCCATGAACACATTCCATCCTGGTATTGAAGTGAAGTCTTTATAAGCTGTACAAGAAGAGACGTTTTTGGAGGTTGGGAATTCATCACTAAGGCCTTGAATCTTAATTGCTTTGAGACCTTGACCACTCTCTGTTGGCTCAAAATGTTTTAGAGTCACTGCCACAAAACTTCCGACAACCGCAGAAGCTGGTATTTCTGTCAATCTGAATTTTTTTCATCTACAGGTACTACAGTTGCTAGGGCTACAGCGTACATCCCACCCATCACATGAAAAGCATTACCGTATAACCATCAATTGTTTGTTGAAATCTGCATTGTCGTATACGAACTGACAAAATCCTTCTTGATTTATCTTCTTCTCTGCTTCCATGACTGATGAAATTTCAAAACATACAGCTTCCTGGTACGAGCTACAAAATCCTATTGAATTAAATATTTTCAACAACATCCGGGACTCACTCTTCTTGTAAATGAATGCTGCCAGCCTAACTTGTAAATTCGACAAAAATGATTTGGCCTCACAGCAGTAAGAAAGAGCGGTGCATTTATTCTTCCACTTTTGAGTATTCCCACGTTTTCTCTTTAAAATCAGAGTTTCCAAAAAACACTTGAGAGTTTCAGGAATTACAGCTTCACTCTCTTCCAAAAAACGGTCTGGTGGAGGATATTCTTGTGTTTCATATACTTGTAATGTGATATCTTCGCAAATAATTTTCGCTGTTTCTTCAACCAATCGAAACCTCTCTTTTTGTTCAGATTTGCATGTTTACTAATTGCGCCAGTCAATATTTTTTTTCCTACATTCCTGAAACACAAAACAGGATTTTTTTCTGATTACTTGTGAGCAGCACATCGTGTCCATATGTCTCTTGACCGTTTTAATGTCAGGTTGATAACTTCCTGCAGTCTGCTTCATCAGCTCTTCCATGGTAACCTGGCACTCGTTATCGCGGTTTTCAAGGTAATCATAGATACATTGCATTGCTCTGGCGATGTTCTTAGCAAATGGACCACGTCTCTTCTGTTATTGGACCTTTGGCAATCCATAAAGACCTTTGAAACACTTAGTGTGGTACTGAGCATCTGCTGCGATCAAATCATTTATTGCTCATCCATAACCATCATCACGATCTCTTGCTGCGTTCAGAACTATGCTTTTTACTCCCATGTGCCGCACACTGTACACAGTATTGCGCTTACTTGCTTGAAGTTTTGCTTGAGCTGCATTGAACTCATCTGAAATGCCCATTTTACACATAAAACAATGAATTCGAAAAATAAACTTAGGGATTGATGACCTTGGTACTTGAACATTGGAAAGACCTTGTTTCGCAACCCTCTTTACATAAGCAGGGATCATTCGCTCATTAATATATGCTTTTCTACACCTTTCATGCACATCTACTGATGTTTTTACTTTTAGGAAAAGTATCTTTCCATCCTTCCTTTTTGTGCTGGTCTCGATAAACGATGCAATATCCTCACTTTTAACATTTGACAGGGTAGTTCCATCTTCTAAGAAAGAGTCTCAAAGAAAACACACCTACATTGAGTCAAACTCACTTCGGAGACTCACCAAACGTTGAGATACAAACGAGTAAACAGTGAAAAAACCCGAAACAAATTGAGGAATAGGGGTGAGCAATATTTCACTTAGCAGTGAAACATAGTGGTGAAGGAAGAGGTAAAAATGCGCTAGTAGCGAAATCGTTGATCTCAGGTACATAAAATAATATAATACATGGTTAACGTTTGCGTGAAATAGATAGTTTTCGTGTTAAATGTACGTACAGTGCCGTAATTCTCGTTATTGGAGTTTTTTACTTTTGACACCCATTTTTGCGGCGCGCTCACTCATAAACTATTAATCGGAGAAAGACACCTCAAATACATAAGATGTAGGAAATTCTATCCTCTTTAGTTCCATATAGGTTCGACCGTCACGGAAAATGCATAGTTTCGGGGCAATTTTAAAAAACCCGAAAAAGTTCGTTTTTCTACAAGTTTTTTTGGGAAAAAACCTATTTATTTCCCAAGAAAATTCTTCTTGGTAAACCTTTGTTTCGTGTTCAGCAACCCAAAATACCATATAGTACCAAAAATCAAAACTCCACTAAAACTCTTTTATTTTCTACCAAATGCCTGGACTACTTTACCTTACAAGGTTTTCATGCTTATGCAACATTTTAGAATGTAATAGAACTTTGATCAAATCATTTCAGTGTAAAAATGTATGTTATACTAAATGAAAAACATAGGTAATGTGTGTATTCGATACTTTCATTTTAGGAATACTTTTTTGATTATAAGACCCCTACATATGTAATATCTTTCCTTCATTTTACTATGGCCATGTACGTAGCTGTATACTTTAGTTGGATAAGCAAGAAGATAAAACATCCTATTGGGTAATAAACGATAAAGCTGAATTCGATGCGAAATTCCATTTTGTGCAGGATACATAGTACAAATAAAGTTAACATGTTCCTAAATAAATATCACTGTTGGAAGAGTTTCAGTTTATCTTTAAACAATCGATTAACTTATTTACTTAATAAGCAGTATTAGGTATGATAATATCAATGTTTAAAGTTGATTTTCTTTAATAAAATTAAAAATCATTTGTATAACTTTTTTTCTATTGGGTATCTGTGCGTAAACATGTTTTACTATAGTAGACATCAAAGAATTTTAAACGCAGACAGGTTAAATAATATTGTGATACCGGAGAACACATGAGGCATGGTTAAGTTTCATTTTATATTTATTTATTTTGTTTGTATTGTTTATAATAATTATACCCTAGAATAATTAGTGGTTAAGTTAAATATTATAATAAATGTAATACATTCAAAAATAAAAACTTATTGCATGGTTTATCAAAAGCTAAAACTAATTATTCAAAAAATAAAGTTTCTGTTACTATGGACGTCGACTTTCATTTTCTCTAGGTTTATATGTAAGTAATAGTGCATAATTAAATGGTTTCACTGTAATGCTTCCTCATGAGCGAAACAAGTAACATAAATTAAATGATTGTGCAGATCAGATCTCACATCCGTCTTTAATTCGAGAAAGTTTACTTTATAAAAAAGTAAAAAGACATTTTGGCGGGACTTCAAGGCGCAACATAAACAAAACACAAAAATCATTAAGGGGAAAATAAGAAATTTAAGTGTGATAATAGCACGATAATAGGCTTAGATAAGAGAAAAAACAAAAAACCGATGACAATTACACCTCCGGCGATAACAAAAGAAAAAGAACAGAAAAGGAGGTAGGGGATATATTTAAAAGAAGCAAAAAGATAGCAAGAACACTAACATCCAACAACGAAGAAACAAAGATGGCCATAGGCAAACTAACGGGAAATGGAAATGATGTTGGAAATGATAAAAGACATAATAGAAATAAAGCAGAACAAAAAAAATATCAAGAAGAAATTAAACAACTGAAAGAGGAAAACAAAGAAATAAAGGAAATTAATAAAGACCTGCACAAATATATGGGCAACTAATGTAGGTATTGAAACATTAAACAAGGATAAAGCCAAAAATAACATAATACTAACAAGGATTAACATTAGATATAAATAATAAAAAAGAACTAAAAAGAGCAGTAGAACATTTTATGAAAAGAGTGATAGGAGTAAAAGCAAAAATCAAGCAAGCTATAAAAGTAGGTCCAACAACATGCAAAATTGAATTGAATAACTTCCAAGATCAACAAGAAATGATGGTAAATAAAAATAAATTGAGGACTTATAACGAAAGAATATTTATAGATAATGAATTAACGACGGCCAAACATGACATCCAACATAAAATAAAAACTATAGCAGCGCGAGCAAAAAGAGATAGCAAAGACGCTAAAATAAAGTATGAAAAACACAAGGAAACAGATAACATGGTAAATCAAAACAGGTAAAATATGAAAGTAGATACATAGAACGTGCGTAGCTTAAAAGGAAAAAGAAGAAGAAATAGTTAAAAAGATGATTAACAATCAGGTAGAAATGTTAGATATTACAAAAACGAAGAAGAAAGTAAGAAGCAGAAGTAAGAATACGCAAAGGATATTGGCTGCTTTTGTCAGAAGTAGAGAACATGAAGAAAGCAAGAAGGTATAAAGATGTGATTACAGAAGAATGCATAAAGGAAAGAATCATGAAAGTAGAAATAAAACTGATGGAAGAAGAGTTGGGGAGACCGTAATAATAGCATACCAGGACGCAAAGAAAGAAGAAAAAGATAAGTTTTTCAAAGTACTACAAAAATCAATTGACGAGAGAAAAGGAAACATATTAGTAATCAGGGATCTAAATGGACATGAAGGAAAACAAAATACAATTATTGCAAGGTATATAGGAAAAAAAAGAAAATAAAATTAAAAATAACAATAAGGAAATAATAATGGAATTGTTTGTGGAAAACGATTAGTAATTACTAATACAATTAATTATTCTAGTGGGATGCTTCTATAAGCCAACAGCGCCAAATGTATTTCTCTTTTATTTTTTTTCTAATAATTGCTTAGCAGTTTGTACTGTTCGTTCCACTAAGCCGTTACTTTAAGCAAACTATGGGCTGCTTGTGGTACGGATAAAATTATATAAACAAGCGAAATTTTTAAACTGAGTACTAAATTGTGGATTATTATCTGATCGAACTATTTCTTTTAGTTTACTAATAAGGGTAACTTGAGTCATTCTTTCAAGCTCATAAATTTCAAAATGACGTGAGAAATAATCTACGGTTATAAGATACCACTTTTCTAACTCAAACAAGTCTATTGAAATTTTTTGCTAAGCCCTTTCAGGAAATTCGTCTTTGTAAAAAGTTTTTCTAACATTAACGCGATGTTCCACACACTGTGGAAAATTAGGTGTTAAATCTTCCAAGTGGGAAAATAGCCCTATCTACGAAATGCAATGTTTTGCTCTATCTCTACATTTTGTTATTACCAAATGACCCGTATGTATAAGTTCAAAGCATTGTGGTTGAAGAGTTCTTGGGATAACAACACGTGTACCCTTCAACAATAAACCTTTACTAAATGATGGCTCATACCGATATTGGTGGTATGGGATCAAGTCTGATTATAACCTTGACTTCTCAGGCCAACTTGGTAAGCAGAATTCTTTAAGTTTTTGCAGGGTGAAATCTGTATTTTGTTCATCTATTATTTCCCGTAAAAAATTATCTTTAACGGGAATCCGCTGTGCAACCTAACGTACAAACAAATCTGGGGTTTTTTGTTAGTTGATTGTAATCCATAGTTGTAACGCCTTACTCCCATTCGGAAACGTTGTAACCTAAATTCTTTGTCTGCAGAATTTGCACTAACGGCTTGTGGCCAGTTTCTAAAATCAAATCGCTTACACCGGTAATGTCATCTGAATATTCTTCAGCAGCCCACGTAACCCCCAACGCTTCCTTTTTTATCTCGGCATATTGTTTTTCAGATTTGCTCAGAAGCTTAGACGAAATCGTAACTATTTCTCTCTTATTCCCCTCTATTTGCACTGCAACAACCGATCCCAATAAAACTCGCATCGGAACTGACAATTATTATTTAATTGGCATCAACAAAAGCTAACTGGGGTGGTTTTACTAGTAATTCTTTTATAGTTTCCAAAGCATTATCCTGTGATAGTCCCCATACCATCTCTACATTTCCTTTTAGTAGGGAACTAAGTGGTTCTAGAATCTCTGACTTATTTGGAACATATTTGCCCGCAAAATTAATCATACCTAACAATCTTAAAAGTTGAGTTTATTATTTGTGGCTTGGGAAATTCTCTAATTGCTTTACCTCTTTCTGGATCTACCGCAATATCTGATTCAAAGATTATATGTCCGAAATACTTCACCTGTTTGGTTGCTATTTCGCATATATTTTTGTTCAGGGTAATCCCTTCTGCTTGTAACGTTTCTAAGACCGTTTTTAAAATGTTATCATGTGTTGTCATTTTAGGTGCATGTATTAAAATATCGTGCACATGACAAACTAAACCGTTAATTCCTGCAAGACTTTTTGAGGATTTCATTGCAAATACTTCGGTGCACATGAAATTCCAAAAGGTAGACGCTTAAAGAAAAATCTCCCAAAAAGTGTAATAAATGTTGTTAAGATTTGACTCTCCCTATTCAACTTAATGGTTTCCAATTTTAATAATAAAACTTCTCGTAATAAGTTAATTATTGGCTCTGGTACTACGAATTCACAATTAGATGAGGGCTTCACCGCAGCAACAAAACAAGCCCGTAGTTATGATGTACACGTTACAAGAGTTAATCCAAATGTTGATGAAACCAAGATCGAGAATTATGTTACTGGTAAATTAATAAAAATGTCAGATAATGAAAAAACCAGTTCATTGAAAATCAAGGTTACTCGTCTAAACGCTAAATATCCTGAACACTACAGTTCTTTTAAGGTCACTGTGGAATCGTCTTATTTATCGCATTTACTTAATGCATCCTTTTGGCCACAAGGTGTTGCTGTTCGGAAATTTTATAATGCTCCCGTTCATCAGAAATTAAATAATGATAAAAATTTTCAAAGGGCAATTCCCACGAAGCATCCGACATAAACATATTTTATCAAAATGTTCGTGGTCTTAGGACAAAAGTTAATAAAATATTTACTAGTGTATTAAGCGAAGATCACACTGTGGTTTGTCTTTCCGAAACATGGCTTAATGGGGAAATTAACAGTTCAGAGATTATTGACGGACGTTATAATGTTTTTCGTCAAGACAGGAATCCTAAAACAACGAGCAAAGAACGGGGTGGTGGAGTTCTTATCGCAGTCAAAAAGAGTTTGTCATCTTTTCTAATTAATCTTGATGTAAAAGATCGGGAAGAGATATGGACTTGTGTTCATCTTGCTAATAAAAATCTGATAGTGGGAGTTGTTTACTTTCCACCAAATTCGGATATTTCTTTATATGAAGGTCATCTTCAATTAATTTCGGAGATTACCATAACTTATCCTGATAGTATCATTTGTGTTTTAGGTGATTATAACCTACCAAAAATTACATGGTATTGTGATAATTTCTGTGATACTGTATGTGATACTTTAATTCCAGTTAATGTACACTCTAAGATAGAAGAAATTGTTTGTGATAATTTTGCGTTTTATGGTTTTTTTCAAAAGAATTATATTTATAATGCTAATAATGTTATCTTAGATTTAGTATTTTGTAATGTGGATTTTGTAAATATTTATCGATGGCCACATTTAACTAAACCTGACATAAATCATCCTTCTTTTGTATTAAATGTAAAGAATTGTTCTCAGTCAACTCTTACGAATGGTGAGATATTTTATTTAGACTTTAAGAATGCACCATATGAGTTGATTAATAATCATTTAGACAATATTGATTGGAATATACTAAACAATTTTAGTTCAATTGAGGAATCTGTTAATATTTTCTACGACATTATTAATTCTGTTATATCTTTATATGTTAAGTTAAAAACAGTGCCAATGCAAAAGCAGTTTAATTTTCCTAAATGGTTTGATGATAGTACGAAATCTTTAATTATTGAAAAGAAAATCGCTCATAAACAATTCAAACAGTCCAGATCTCCTATAGATTACAATATATTTAAGGATTTAAGAAATAAATGTAAAATTGCTATCAATAACTGTAGGTTAAATAACATAAGAAGCATTGAGAATAATATTTTAGAAAATCCTCAACGCTTCTGGCATTATGTTAGATCTCAAAAAGGAGATAATTCTTTACCTAACTGTATTAGATATGAAAATTCTGTCGGTTATACTCCGATTGAAATCGCCTCTTTATTTGCAAAGTACTTCCATTCTGTTTATTGTACCTATGATACTTATAAAAGTGAACTTTGGGATAATAATTTAAAAGAAATTGTCGATCTTTGCAATTTAAATCTATCTAGAGAAGATATTTTTAGTAAAATAAATTCTCTAGATGCTAATTCTAAAGCTGGTCCAGATAATATTCCTGCAGTCTCCTTGAAGTGCTGTGCAAACAACTTAGTTAAACCTTTGTGCATTTTGTTTAATAATTCTTTGAGTAGTTCTGTATTTCCTGAATTGTGGAAAAAATCAAACGTTTTTCCTGTTTTTAAAACGGGAGATCGTTTAGATGCTCGTAATTACCGTGCAATTAGTACTCTATCTGCAATTCCAAAAGTTTTTGAAGCCATTGTTACGGATAAATTGTTTCAATCCCTAAAAAACATTATAATTGATGAACAGCATGGTTTTGTTAAGGGTAGATCTACGCTAACAAATCTTTTCTTATTTACCAATTATTTTCTGCATACTATAGAATTGGGTCATAACGTTGATTGTATTTATACTGATCTTAATAAGGCATTTGACAGAGTCAATATTGAGCACTTGATCTACAAATTAAGTAAATTAGGTTTACAAAACCCCTTGTTGTCGTGGATCTACTCTTACTTAAACATGCGAAAACAAAGAGTTGTCATTAATAATTCTATCTCCGAATGGTTTAACGTTACTTCCGGCGTACCGCAAGGATCCCATTTGGGACCAATTCTTTTTATTTTGTTTACTAATGATATAAATTATTCTATCAATTCCAGCAAATTTCTGCTATATGCTGATGATTTAAAACTTTTCATTCGTACTGATGCTGTTGGTTCAGATCATTTGTTACAGGTTGATTTGGATTGTTTGACTTCGTGGTGTAGTGAAAACCACCTGGAATTAAATATTTCAAAATGCAAATCTTTACGATTTTCTAAAAAGTTATCACCTGGTATTTGTACTTATTACATTAATAATATAGCAATAGAAAGTGTTACTTGCTTTAAGGATTTAGGTGTTATTATTGATGCATGTGTTAGTTATGATCAACATATTACAAATCTACTTAGCAGAGCCAATAGAATATTAGGATTTATTGTGCGTCAGTGTACTGATTTCACAGATTTAAGAATTTTAATTATACTATATACGTCTCAAGTTCGTTCACTTCTGGAGTATTGCACAACCATTTGGTGCCCATATTATATTACATTAGTAAATAGAATGGAAACAATACAGAAACGATTTGTAAAATTTTTATGTTACAAGTACCGAATTGATTACTACGGTTACAGTTATAGTGATCTTTTACATTACTTTGGCCTATCTTTATTGCATGTGCGCCGCAATGATTACGATTTATGTTTTTTGTTTAAAGTATTTAATGGATTTGTTAATTGTTTTCAAATACTTCAATGTTTTTCTTTAAACATAAAAAATACCAATTTACGTAATTTACCAATTTTCAATATTCCTTTCCATCGAACTGCGTATGGTGCAAATTCTCCTCACTGTAGAATATGTCACTTAGCATGTACACATGATGATTTGGAATTCTTTGGCATTTCCTTTAACAAATTCAAGTGCTCCTTAAGAAATGCACTAAATATGTAGCAATATTTTATATTTATATTTATTCTACATTACATTATGTATCTGTAGTTATTTTGGTTAATGTTTTAATAAGATTTGTTTGTAAATGGATGTCGGTTAATAAATTATTATAAATTATTATTATTATTATTAATTTGATAAAATCCACTCGTGGCGTCTAATTTTGAAAATATTTTAGATCCATTTAGTTGGGCTAGGGTGTGCTCTATTTTCGGCGGTGGAAAATGGGGACGTAACACATTTTTATTTAACTTCGTATAATCCCAACATAAACCAACACCATCCCTTTTAGGCACTACAGCTATTGACGCTACATAATCAGTATGATAATCAGTGCGTTCAATAATATCCAGTCTTAATAACTATCAACTAAGAAATATTTTTCAAATTTGTTATCTACATATTGCAATATTATCTAACCAGTGCTTTCTTACATTTGTAAACATGCATCCTAAATAAAAACTACTACCCGAAGTTTCTTCTTCTTCTTCAACAGGATTCTCTATCAATGGCCCTTTTTGTTGCATTTGCAGCAGAAGCTGCCCTTCGCAGTACATTTGTTCCTACTGAAGTAGTCTGGCCATCCGCACTGCAGCATTTCCTCTGCGACTGGATATTTTCTTACGTGATTTGCTCCTCTTTGGTTTTCCATCGACAATTCGAACTCGGTTTGTGTCTCTTGACGATCTCTGTAGTGTTTTTATTCTGCAGTGCAGATACACCAACAGGCTTTTCCTCTGGTCGTAACATTTGATCCTGGTTAGCATGGGCTTCGTCCTGCCGGCTATCTGTACCGCAGCTTGCAAAGTTAAATTTTTTAACAGCTACAACTTCTCACTGGTTTTAACATCCAGTATGCCCACTAAGAGTTGGTCCCTTATTAACTCGTCCTTAAGCTCTTTATATTAACAGTGTTGTGCTAACGAATTCAACGATGTAATGTAATTATCCACCGACTCACCTGGCTACTGGACCCTCTCAAAGATGAAATTTTTTGTGGGATGAAGTGATTGTCAAACATTTCCATTACCTTTACATATGTAACTTCATCCAGTTTGAATTGTGGCATGGCTTCTTCTGACTCCTCGCCCATCACATACAGGAGCATGTCGACCTTTTTTGTATCGCTTTTCTTACAGTACGCTGATACAGTCATATACCGCTCGAACCTTTTTTATCTATTGCGGCCAGGTTTCAGGTCAGGAAAAATTGAACTTATTTGGCGGAGAAATGCCCGACATATGATATTCCACAGGAGCTGCTTCCTGAATACGGGATTGTACCGCGTCATTGACAGTCATCAAATGGTCGTTTCTGAATCTGTGTTGATTCGAACGATCCTCCAAATTTCCTGATTCTTTCGGAAATTCCCTTTTGGAGTATCGCTGCCACAATGTGCTATTAAGTTTATTATTGGAATTAAGCACCTCTACAGCCTATTGACTAACCTTAACCTACAAAAACCCACCCCCTTGTAGCGGTTAGTATACCGCTAACGGCACAGGATCTATTGTTAATTACGATTGAGTTGTATCAACGAACTTTAACCATCGACGTACAGAGTAGAAGTGTAATTAATAACAATTTGTAATAATAATGAACTAAAGTTACGCTATACTGGCATAGTTTCTCATTTTTCTTTTATTTGATTCAAATGGTTTGGTAAATTAATATTTTTTATGATCTTGTAGTTGTATAATTAAAAATAAAACTGTAAGTAATCAGTACAGTACATTGTGCTATTAAATAATTATTAAACCTAGCAAATAAAAATGAGTACGATAAATAAATCACACTACAGAAAAATGGCATGGTTAAATTTTATTTTGTTTGTGTTGCTTAAAATTATTACATACTAAAATAATTAGTGCTCTTCTCATGACTATAAATTAATAATTGGTACAGATCTAATACATTCAAAAATAAAAAGTTGTTGCAAGACTTAGTAAATCCAGAATTAATTACTCAAAAAAATGAAGTTACTGTTAATCTGTACGTTGACTCTAATTTCCTTCTGTGTTATATGTAAGTAAATAGTCTTATTTTAGCGTTTCTTTCATGAGCTAAGCAAGCAATATGAATTAAATGTAGAAAAAGTATTTTAAATGCATTTAATAATTTACACGTGTAAGAAACGGCATCAGACAGTTGTTACTAAAGTAAGGTACTGTTCAGAAAATGTATTTGTCAAATGTATCATAATATTATGTAGTTAATGAACAAACTAATAGTTATGCACCAGACCACACAAATTGATTGCTTCATCAGTTTGGAAATAAATAAAATTGTTACCTAGTAATACACGGCTATGAGATTGACTTTAAGGTGCACTCGAATCAAGTAACGTTTCTCCAAGAGGGCAGGTGATAACATACAAATATCTAATTTCATTTTACATTGTAAATACATCGGATATATTAGTATCTAAAAATACTCAAATTAAATAAGTTATGAAAATGAAGAATGAGGCTGAATAATCTTATAAAATTCCTACACAAAGACAGGAAGAATAAACTAAACCTAAACTAACAATAGGAAATATCATAAATAAATAATCCAATAATGCCATTATTTTTACTATTTTACTATTTTAAAAATTAAAAACATAAAACTAACTAAGAAGGTGTTTTCTCTAAGTATGTGGTGCAAAAAAGGGTAACACAAAGAAAGGCTCAAAATCTAATCGAATAATTTGGGGAAAAGAAGCTAACATCGAACATTATCCCTACGTGGTTGGCCTGCTGGCTCATAATGGCAATCGTGTGTTCTGCGGTGGGTCAATCATTGCAAAGTCCTGGGTTCTTACTGCAGCCCACTGTATCGCAACTGTAAAGAGATTTAAAGACAAAGTACATAAGAACGGCATAATGGTAACCAATCGCAAAAAAAATAACAAATTACTTGTTTTAGGTAGAGGTAACTCTGCTTCCAGAACATATAGAAGGATCAATAGCACGTGGTAACGCGACATATATTGATGGCTCTAGGTATGATACATGCGATCATGACATCAAAGAGTATGTATACCATGACGATTATGTTTCACCTCAAGGAAATGATCTAGATGGTAATATAGGTATCCTTCATGTGGAACAACCGTTTACCTGTACTCACGAGACAGTCATTAAGTTAAATTCTAAAATGGTAATAAAAAGTGAGATTGTGGTGGTGTGTTACAAGAAAAGATTGCATTTCTAGGATCATGGGAGAGGAAAATTTGGTGTACAGCCTGGATGGGGTCAACACAAGGTATCAAGTGACGAATATTCTAGAATACTCCGTTTTTTTAAAGTTTTTGTACTGCCCCGCAAACTGTGCAACATTCATTTTTGGTATAGCTCGAGTCTTTAAGTATAGTAATATTTCAGAAATGATTCTTTTAATTAATATTTTAGGTTGACTAATTATAATCCAGAAGGAAAAATTTGTGTTGCATCTGTTCTTTCAAGACCATGTAAGGGAGATTCTGGTTTTCCATTAGTCGTAAATATTTCCGGGAAGAATCTCCAAATAGGTGAGGAGTACTTATACATTAACTTAAGCAAGAGCACGAATTTTTCCTGTACATGCACAGTTAAACTCGCAGGACAGAAGACACTATCAGTACCAGGATAAAACAAAACATTCTGAGCAACTAACTCTCAAAATTATTAAAACTTTCAAATAAAATCTACCATGGGGAATTAAGGAAACTAAGAATCCAACAAGAGAGTATACGTGATCCACACAGATCACAGAGCATCAACATTATGGCACTAAAAGACTCTTACTAGCGTACATTCCGTACAAACATAAAAATTCAAAACGCATTTGGCAAGAATTAAGTCTTCCAGACAAGTTCTCGCTTGGAACTCCGCAGAATGTCGACTCAACAAGAAGCTTAAACACAAGCAAAAATTATATAATTTTTGCCAATAGCAGAAGTGTCCTTCAAAGTGATTCCAATCCATTGGATGACAAAAAAAATAAAGAAATAACTGAGAACGGCCCGACATTCTTAGCAGTGAATAGTCTTACAAAAAGGATGTTTTTTGAAAAGAAAAACCAATAAGAAAAATAAAATCAAACCTTAACTAAAAATGATGAAAATAACAGTTACATTCAATTTAACAAAAAAATAAAGAGAAATTACTGCCTTACTTCGATAACTCTTGGTATAGCCCATGAAAATCAAATATTCAAGAGCAGGAAATATCTCCCCGCATCGCTTCTATCTCCTACCCGACCGCATGCCTACGGGCACCAACTCTTCTACTTTTATCTCCGTTATTCTATCAAATTTCTTCAGAATTAAAAGTAATTTTTTGAAAGAACGGAAAAAAGTGCATAGAACCTTTTTTGTTCTCTATTATACGGCACATCAAAGCGTTATAACGATGCAACTCAGATAACTGTCCCAGAAAGATACAAAGGAAGGCAAATTACATTTTGTTGTGCTAATCGACCCCAAAAACGGAGCAACGTCACTGTTACCCACATAAACAGTTGCCCTCATGATGCCCTTTAGTCTACAAAAACTGTCAGCTTGATTGGACCATAATTAACCGACTTACGCATTTTTGAAGTGGACATTCCGACACGCCACGGAAAAAAGCGCGATATTAACCGAATCGGGTCGGGTTTTTTCGAGTAGGTAGAGAAACACTCCTACAACACAGATCTTAAATATCATGTCGATCAGGACTGTTTTGGGGAGAAAACTCGCAAAAAGCCCAAACGGTTTCACGGAAAAATTCAGGGCTTTTTTGTTTACAACTGGAAATTCGTTTCCACTGACCTATAATACTCGCAATTTCACGTCGCACGGCGAAAACCAGATGCCCATAATTATTATGGTCTTCGAGCTAGAAGCTAGTTTGGGTTTCACCTGTTGCGTCTTTTAGCGAGCAAACTGCAACAAGTAGAGAATCGGTTTTAACGGCATCAGAAGCAAATAATAAAGCACAACGTTACTTCCCAACGTCGCGTTGTTTCCATACCGCGGAAACCCCTTTCCCCCGTACCACCAATCCTTACGGACGCCTACGCCTCGGACAATGCACTCCTGGATGAATGTACAACATAATGCACTTGATCCCAGATCTCTAGGCTTGCCCATAAGGCCCCCAGTCGAATTTGTTCATTTTCGTTGCTAGGTGTCGCCGCGTTTGCTCCGTGCGCACAGTGTAGTTGTAAGACCTTATGCTTCACCTGCTCTCTAAGTTTGGCCAAAATCGGCCCACCGGTTAAACTAAAAGAAATTAGATTTCTGGGACATATATTAATTCCCGTTATCGCAAAATACTGCGGCAGAATCAAATGATGACAAAAATATAAATAGAATAGTAAAATGTAAATAAGAATAATGCAAACAAAACGGGATCTAAATAAGACAAAAACACTAGTGAACAATAGCATATGATATTTC